>CAEGAE010076898.1:0-16148 GCA_903067095.1 Girardinus metallicus
AATAGCCTGCTCACAAATAGGTAGGCTATTTGTGAGCCTGCCTCTTTATTATTACATTGAATTAATTTCAGATTTTTATATAACTTTTCTTCAAGTTAACAAAGTGAGCTATTATTGTTACAGGTTAATTTTCTAAACTACAGAAAAGTAACTTAGAGAAGCTCAAATGTGAAAAATTGGACTGATATTGATATGATAACACTGCTGTTATGTTAGATTTACCAATGTTTTATTTTATCTTTTTTTTTTATCAGATTACCCGATTAATCGTAAGAATAATGGATAGATTACTCGATTACTAAAATATTCGTTTACAACAGCCCTAGTCCAGACTTTTGTCTGCTTCGCCCAGACAACACATGCACGATGTCCTCTCTGGCTCAGGAGCAGCTTAATGCAAGGTTGCATTTAGTCGCCCGAAAATTGTGCGTCTGGAAGCTCTTGAAGCCGAAGGACATGCTTTGTGCATTTCACCCACCCATCAGAGAAATGCTGCAGATCAGGCAATAAAGTCTCTCCTTGCAGCCCGGGAATTCATGAATATGTGTGTGTGTTTCACGTCTTCACCTGCCTCCACGCAGAGAGCGAGCACAAAAGTGTGACCAAAGTGAAACGTCACAGAGTCCATCCCAACTTTGGAACAGAGACGATAAGAACATTTGGAATTTTTCCACGTTAAAAACACGATTTCACAATTTAGAGATATGAAGAAAGTGGAGTTTAGCGCCTGTTTTTTTTGGTAATGTACCTGTGATGTTATTCTACAAAGACCTGAGAATGAAAACCGAGTGTGTGTGACTCCAATGTCACGTTCTTGGCTCGGCTGGGGCTCTCCAGCTGTCATCTGATGAGGGGATGGGAGGGGTACGTGTGGGTGGATTGAGCAATGACGGAAAAGGCATCTGAAGGAGAAAAAGAGATAACAGCCCTTGTGGATGGGAGCTAACTTTTCCACTGCGGTGTTGGTCGTCTCACCTGTATTGACCTCTTTGGACCGTGACAGTGAGACGACATGACGACGCTCCTCGGTGCTGGATGTTAGAGCTGTCGCTTGGTTTGGAACTAACCTCACTGAGATCCAGATTCCTTTGAGCTTATTTTATAATGGAGAATCAGAAATGCTTTCCGAGCTCCAGAGGGGAGCAACATATGATGGGCACTGGATTTAAGTTGATCAGGGTAATTAAAGGTGCAGTATGAGACTTTTACAAAAATATGTTTTGTCACCATGTAGTGACAGTTTGAAATGAGACAGCAAGAAAGAAAAAAAATAATAAAATCGATGTCCTCCACCTCCTTCCTGAGCTACTCCAACGGTCTGCTAAACACGTACCGCTCCCGACCAAAAACAACCAATCAGAGCAAGGAGGAGTGTCTTGGCGCTGTCCATCAATCTCGTGTATGCTGCTCAATGTGCTAATGGAGGAAAAACATCTCAGTGTTACAGGAGAACCATTTGTCTGCCATCATTCATGGCTATGCTAACTAGCCTTAGCATTTCAGGCAGGCTATGTTGTGGTGAACCAGCTGTAGCTCAGCAAGGAGCAAGCAGAAGGGGTTGAGCACGAGAGTGATTTACAGCGCTAAAACCTCTGAAATCAAATTGTGCAGAGAACAATAGCAAACTTGAAGAAAAGAGAATTTATACTTTGGTGATTATTCCCTCCCAAAAATCTATTGTCTAGTGTTAGATAATGTGCTTATTTCCCATTAAATGGTTATCACATTTGTAAGGACAATCCATTCATGAGTTAAACAGTGTAATTGAGTAAATGGGTTGCACTAATGACCCTCTGTCTCCCTCTACTTTATTGTCTTCTTTCCACCGGGAAATAAGAACATCTACAACCGGCAGAGAGTGTCTTTGGAATTTTACATGCTTTTATTTGTAGGTGTTTTCTTTAATTTTTTCTTAATCGGTAAGTCGATAAAGTGGATTTTGAAACCTGAAGATTACCGACAAGTACGGTCTTCAAGCAACGTGAACAGATACACTATTTTAGGAAGTTATACATCTGACTTTAAACCCAAACTTGACATGTCTTCATCGCCTTGGTGTGGTTTCTAACCTGTTACTGAATAATTGATTTAGTATATTTACCTCACAGTCTGCTGGCCTGTTCCAGCAGCATTGCACACCAGCAGCAGGATCTTGACTGGGACTCCGTGGTTGAGGAACTCTGACGATAAGGCTCCAGATGAAGGTAACCTTTGACCCTCAGGGCCGGAGGAGTAAGGAGATGACGGCAGGCTGTGATGATACCCTGTGTAAAGAGATAGGAGAAACAGGAAACAGTGTTCGGAGAACCCTTCATTTTTCTCCTTTTCACATTGCTTGCATAGATAAGCTCACAGCTCAAGTGCTTGTGTAAGCTCAGAAACAATGACCGTTGGACCTCAGTTAACACCTCAATCAAGGGATTGAGACAGATCACGAAGATACACAAATTGGCAAGACAGCAGATTCTATTTGAAGAACGGTGATTCAGTTGGGGGAGCAGATGGACCAATGGCGGCTTGCTCTATCAGCGGGAGGCCGCATCTGATGCTGCTTCTGCTGCACATCCTGTCCTGGTGGGGTGCCAAGCAGCAACGCTGCTCCCCCGCTCCCCATCGTGTCTCTTCCAGCGCAGAGGAGTGCGTCTGACTGAGAAGGAAAGCTGAAATGATAAGATCCCTGGGAGATGTGACGTCAAAGAGGACAACATTTCCTTGTCATCACAAAAAGCAGGCGAATTCGGGTGTCGGCTCCAGAGAAGTTTGAGGAGATAAATTAAACTTGTAGACACTGAAGCGAGGTATCGATCAACCACGACAGCTGTCCCTTCCTAAAACCACAACAATTTTACTACACGCCAATGATTCCCGATTCATCACTGACAAAGCAAAAGCCACGGCAGAGGATCTCACAAACCACCAAGCCTCTGTTGGAGCATGCAGCGTCTTGCCCACGAGAGAGTGTAATGATTATTATGCAGTCTTTCACTTTTTAATGTCTCTCTAATGAAGCGAGCGAGAAAATTTGCCTAATTATGTGCTTCCATTTACTTTAGCAGAAAACTGCAACAAGAACAAATCACGAATTCCCAGTGAAACGTGAAGACACGACACCGACCTTTAGTCCTGTCTCATTAAGAATAGCCAGGAAAGCATAAGGACATTCTGTTAAATCTATGACATAAGAAAATGCCATCTGAAAGTGGTAGAGCGGTGTGAGAACTGCTGTGAGCCTGAACGCAATGTTGTCTGGGGTTTTGACCTGTCTTGTCGTCGCAGGCAATTAGATTGAGACGACTTCGAGGAACTTAATTGCAGAAAACCACAAACGTGGAAACTGAATTCAGGTTTGAGAAGACTACCCAGGAACAATCTCTGGGTGAAGAGTGCACTGGGTGATACCTGGTTACACCTCAACTCCGTAAAGAAAAAGTTGCTAAAAAGTAATGACAAGGCCCCTCCTAAGCATTATGGAGGTAGGTGGGTGACCACTTCGTGACGGTCCTACTCTGGAGATGTGGAACCTCGCCCTCGTAGAGGGAAGGATGGAGCAGGACGTCTCCTAGGCTTTACCATTTGGAGATTTTCGGTCCACTGGGAAGGAATTTGGAGAGACTATTTAAGTGCATCTCATTAACATAGAATATCCTTAAAAACTTACATTATTTCAGTCACTTGCTTCACAAACCCTAGCATGTGAACCACAGAAAGTCCTCGCCAATCGGAAAACCGCTCACCTGACTCACCGAATCCATCCGTAAAGACGGTAAGTCATAAAATTACATGCCTAAAGACGATGACACTAAAGAGTGTTCACAGAGTGCCGTATGACTGGAAGGACAAAGTGTTGTTGAAAAAGAAGCACTACCAGCGGGGACACCAGCGGGTTTGTGAATCATAACCTATGCAATAGTTTGAGGGCGACTCAAACAAAGTGTGGACTTTTGGCTGAAGTCAGTCACTAAACACAGACGTGTCCAGAATATGGGCAATGACTGTCACATTCTTTGTGTTAAGCCTGAACCAGAGACAACAACAGAAGTGTCTTAAGTGGGCGATAGAGAATTGTTGCTCTAATGTCTCTTTTCAGATTAAAGCTCAGGGTGCATTCCATTTGAAAAATCATCCCAAAGTCTGGACAAAGACTAGAAAGACACAGTCCAAGCAGCTTCAGGTTAATGTTAAGGTTTCCATAGTTATTTGGGGTAGCATGTTATCTGCCGGTGTTAGTCCACTGTGTTTTGTCAATCAACGCTGCAATCCACCAGGAAATGTCCTTTTGCTGACAAGCTCCGAGGAGATGCTGACTTCATTACTCTGGCATTTACCCTGATAAATAAAGTGTGTGTCACATAACTCACTAAGTTGTGTTTGGCCAACAAACTTGTTGATGCTAATCTTGTTTTCTAGAAAGGCAGACGACTGACTCTTAGTACCCACAGGAAGCTTGTGAACTCGTCGTACCTCTGTGTTCCCCCAAACTTATTTCAATGTCAGACAGAGACGCCGGTTGAGCCACACTGAATACAGTCATTAAGCTCGTAATTAAACACCTCCACATCGCAGCAACTGCGTCCACTTTGCCATGTAGGGAACAGAAATGTTGGTTGGGTACAATTTGTGCCTTTTGCTTTTGCCACATGTACAGCAGAACAAATATTCATGTGTAATTATGTCTCCTGAATTGCTTCACAGCCACTTTTAATATTTTTAATTAAATCAACATAACAGCACAGCCCCTGTGGCTTAGTCAGATTGATGTTAGCAAGGGTTTTATAGTTTTCTCAGTGATGTGATATGGTAAGAACACATTTTGAAGGGGCAGTATTAAGTATTTTCCAGGCACAGTGCAATTTTATAACACAATCAAATAGTGGAAATAGCTTGGTAAGGGCCTGGTGTTGAGTTCCGAAGGCAAACAAAATGTCGCAATTTTCGTCTCCCGTCTACGTCAATGACAGCCGATTTTGGCACTTCGCGTGAAGCATGTCAGGGCCTTCCGACAAACGGGAGTAGATGAATGGAAAAATGGATGGAAGGAGAAATCTGTTCTAGCAGTGATATTTCCCTTGTAAGTTTTGTAAGTTAGAAATGTACGGAGTAAGGATCTTGTCATTCCTGCAATTCTTATCTTTTACAAACGGCACTTTTTGAATTCTGTTCTCAAACTGTTTAGGGTTCTACCCTCCCATCACCGACTATGAAACAACAGGAGACATTCTGAATTAGACCACATTATACAATATATGTAGATGGAAGAGGATGATGCAAGAGAATGAATACAAGTGGAAAGATCTTAGTTACCCGTTTCTCCTCTACTCAGTCCTAGGTTCATGACACTTTCTACTCCTTCACTTGCACACAGGATAAAACAGATGATACATTTGCATGGTTCTACAATAGGGTCCATGCTTATAATATTTTCACAACATTATAACTGCATATAAAAATGTCTACATTTATTGTTTAATAGGATCATCAATAGGATTTAATCAAAAACCAATTTATGGCTTTTTTATGTATCACATTGTTCAAATTTAAACCACATTTATGGTGCTGTGGGCAGTCCAGTCAATAATATTGCATTCAATAAGTATGAAATGAATAAGATCGTTAATAAAAAGGCAATAATTTATGCATGGATCAATCCTGCATCTGCATTCAGATTATTTTTCTTGAGCATTGATGAACATTTACACTTCAGCATGCCGAATGCTTAAAGTGGCTCCAACAGGAGGGCATTTCAACCTATATTCTGATTAATTCATCTATTTAATTGGTAAAAGTAATTAAATTGTATAAAGAGCAATGATTTTTCAACCCGATATGGCATAAGCTGTACATTTTTCACAACAAATTCCAAAAAAGAAAAAACAAAAAACCTGGACCTTCCTTTTGTGGCAGAGATAAAAAATAATAAACTAACACAATAAAGGCAGAGTGGCCAGAGGCTCTGCTGGGAAACCACCACACAGTTCTAATGAGACATTATTTATGACTGCAAGGGATTTCTTTTGCACAAGTCCACACTCTGCTTTGGATGGAGGAATCTGCTTGGCCCGCTTTTCATGAATAATGGACACTTCCTGATGTCATGTTAGAAACGCCAGCGTTGGGGAGGCATTGTCATCAGTTTTTCTCTTCTAAAACCATCCGAGACCATCTTCTTAGATAGAAGGAAAAGTATTCGAAATGTATGTAAAAGAAATGTAGACAATCAAAGCTGAGTTGTAAAGTTTGTACACAGAAGGAATCTTTATCTTTTTTAGAATAATCTTCAACCACAGATTTGTTTTACAAGCCCTATGCACTGTAAAAATCAACTTTGTGGGATATTAAAATTCCCCAAAATATGTTAAAGTTTATGGGGAGTTTTTATGGTGAATTATTTTATTTACTGGAACTATAAGTGAGTGTAAAGTCTTATGGGGATCCTTAACGCCACAATAATAAGGAAATCATCAAGAAACTGACAAAAACAACCGGTGGACCAGCTTGATGTAAAACATATAAAAAATAAAATGTAGCAAACCCTCTTTCAAATAGTTCAGAAAATGCAACTATTTACTTCTAAGCATAATGTGTCTGTTTCTCTCTGAACAATATTATCAAATATAAGGAGATCACATGCAGTCACACTTTTCAGATTTTCATTTGCACAACTTTTGAAAATTAAGTTTTTCCTTCTGCTTCACGATCATGCACTGCTTTGTGTTGATCTATTATTCAAACTCTCTCCCTAAAGTTTGTGACTCGTAACCTGACAAAACATGACAAACTCCCAGGATTGTAATAAATACTTTTCGTGAGGCAGAGCTCAGACTGACAGCTGTCTGCGTGCGTCACCGCCGCTTTTTTTTTGTTGTTGTTGTTGTGACAAACAACTTTTAAGGTAAAAAAAGTCGAGTTCAGTTCCCACAGCTACCTGAGATGCGCGCAGAGCCCCCTCTGATGTAGAGCGGGGGCGCCTGAAAGGCGTAGATGACGTCGTTCTCGGCGATGCACGTCAGGTCGTCCTCGTCAAAGAAGGAGCGGTGGAACCCGGCGGAGTACACCTCTGTGAGGATCACCTGGAGGATGACACCGGCGAACACGCAGGAGACGGGTTGCTTTCAGGTTCCTCTAACCACGCTCATCCTCGTTCTGTTGCTTTCAGGAGTTACCTGGTCTGGGGAGAGCTTGCCCTCGTCCGCCACCATCCTCCTCAGACAGGCCACGGAGCCGAACAGAGGCACGGCCATCCCGACCCGCAGGTACCGTTGGCCTTTGGTGCTGAACACCAGAGTGACGCACAGCGGCCTGACAAAGACAAAAGACGAGAGAAAACGAGACCTAACGCGTCTTCCATTTAGATTTCTGTTCCCTTTTTTCTTTCTTCCGTTGGCTCCTACCCTGCCATGAAGGGACAGAAGAAGGCATCCATAAATAAAGCAATGCTTCTTAGCATAAATAATAAATAATTAGGACTCAGCTTTATGAGTGTGAAATAATGGGAGATCTCTGTTGCATTTTTTAAAGTAGGCAGCGCTTGGTTCTGACCTCTCCGGTGGACGAAAAGTCAGGAACAGATTATTCCTTAGACAAAACCAACCAACCAACCAAAAAAAAAAAAAAGACAGCAATTGTACAGAAAATTTTGTTGTACGTTGTCAAGAATGAGATAAGCAGAGAGTATTATCCTTTTTTTTTTTGCCATTTTAAAGTATGACTATGATTATATGCATCAATGTAAATTTGATTTTGTTTAGTCACTACGAGAAATCAATTACAAAATTATTTACCCTTAGATTAAAAAAAAACAAAAACATGGATTATGAGCTAAGTTTCTGCATAAAAAAAAGGGTCTCTGAAACAAAAACTAAATTTATAAACCACAATAAATAAATAGTAGCAGCACCACAAACTTCCCCTGAAAAGCGGCTTCACTGATCCATGTTGTTGATATTTGGAAGCGTTGGGGACAAAGCATGTTTAGGTAAAAAAAAAAAAAAAAAAAAAATTTTAATTCACAAAGCACTCAATGCGCATGTGCAGCGTGTGGGGTAAGTAAGGCCGCTACGTTTCATCAAAAAATGCTCCTAGAGCTGAATATAAGGATAGCTGTGTCCTAGTGTAGACTCTGTTGGTATTCCAGCGGCGGGAGGTTAATAAAGATTAAGAAGTACAAAGTCTATAGAGTTGTTAAAAATCGAATGAGGACGTGAACGACATGAATTTCGATTATAAAAGTAATTTTTTTTCCCCCAAGGTCACTTTAACTTTTACCCGTTCCAATGAGAGAGAGAGAGAGAGAAAAAAAAAAGAAGACATCTCACTTCCACTACAAAAGAGGCTTAATAATTACATTCTGCACGTCTTTTTCAGTTGAAAACTATTGGCGAAAATGCTACATTATGCATCCAGATTTCCCAAAAAGAATACAGACGGATTTATTTTTCTAGATTTGAAGACAGCACGGACATAGACACATATAGTTGTATTTCCCCGTGATGCTATATGTTCTTCTGGTCGTTATTTTCCCTCCGTTTCCCCCTTCCTGTGTTGCTCATTTCCTCGAGGACTCTGCGGTTGACGGTTTGACGCCTTACCAGCTGTAAAACCTCAGCGCAACAAGCTGCACAACAGGAGGACAGCAAGACTCTCGTGAGGTGCCAGATTGTCAGTCTTGGTTGCAGTAACCCAGTCCTCCTCCTTTTATGATGAGGGAAAAAAAGTTTTAAAAAATTGTTACTTGCTCACCGTCTTCTTTGTCTTCCAGACTCGGTACCTCGATTTCGGCTCTCGCCTCTATGACATCCATCGCCGTCGCTTCCTCATTGGTCCGATCACTTGTCACTTTTCAGTACTCGATTCATTACCAGCGACGTACTTTTTTCACTTCCGGTAACAATAACGATATCTGAGGTTTTATTATCGGCCGATAACGATCCGATACAGAAAAACAGAGCTGAATTGACTAAAAACGTTTATTTTTTTCCCAAACGCAGACATAAATGTACTGAATTGTGAATTTATTTTATAACTCGGCACCAGTACAGCACTTAAATACACCAATAGCTTCAAGAGCTTGGTCAGACATGTAAAACTCAGCGCAATTAGGAACATAACAGCCAATGTAGAAATAAATTTTTTTAAAAAGAAACTGAAAACAATAATAGGTTGACTACCTACCAAGTCTACTCTAAAACATCAGAACTTAGCTTAGTTAGTTTATAATAAATATTGTCTATCACCTACTGGATTATTGTGAGTTCATACATTTGACTCACGAGGTCAAACTCCTCAAAAATTAACGTTTGGTGGATTGATAATCAGTTTGGGTTTATTTTTCTACGGAAACAGTTTTCAGCTCCGTATCTTTGAGAAAGTTACGACTTGCAGCGCACTGCCGGTTTAAAAAATCCTCCCACAAAAACTCAACGGGATCCGTTCTGACGGTGTCATTCAATAACCCTGTGAAGTTTTCCTCTTTGAGTCAATACTTGGTGGAATTGCCTGAGAGCTGTAGATTTTTACTCTTCGGCTCTTCTCTGACAGCGACGTTCTTTTCCTCCCGCGCCCGCGTGCGAGGAAGGTCAAACAGATGAACTCTCTTTCTGATCGGAGACGTCTACGGCTGTGGGAGTTACTTGCAGATCCCCTGATGAGATGCTGGAGTCGCTTCGCCTCGAGTCGTGTGCTGTCGGGCTCATTTTTTGTCACTCGTTTTCTTCCATTTTCTGTATTTGCTCGAGCTTCACCGGGTGAGAGTGCGAGTATTTACAAAAGGGAGAGTCCGTCAAAGACATGACAAAATTTTGATATAAGATAGTCGAGCAAAACATTAAAGAGTCCTTAATGTTGGGGTTATATCAGCAGGTAACTCTCTTCATTTAGTAAAAACCCAGATTAGTTGTTCCTGGAGACTGAGACTAATGGCTAGTCCAAGAGGAACTTGGACTTCTGGATCTTCAAACGAGCTCCAATCTCAAAAATGTCAGATTGATCAATTGAATTTGCTCTTTTGATTATTGAAGAGGATTGACGTACAATTTAACAGGCTTATTCAGTTCTAAACATGTTAGAAGTATCAGATTTGTGAATTCTAACCAAAATAATCTCAATAATAAGTCTGGGTCTAATAAATTAAAGGCAGTGAACCCCATTCTATTTCATGTTAGGGTTGTGCTACACAAACGGTCTCCTAATGATGCCAACCAAGTGAATTATTTTGGTCACATGTCTAAAGGTGTGGATGGCTGTAAAGCCAGAAAACCAAGGCTGCAGTGTAGAAAGATGCAACCGTTAGCATTAGCAGACCTAATGATTAGGATTAGCACTTCAGGGTTAGCTCAGCCTACTTTTTAGTTAGTGGTGCCCACCACTGGGAATATTATTGGTGGTCTAAAGTCTCCTACCTTAACTTTGTGAGGAAGCAAAGTTCAATGAGCCCAGCCCCTTTTAGCCATTAGCTTCCTGTTTATTCTGCTTTTATCTAATTCTCGTTTGTTTAAAGATTGAACGCTGATGCAGACCGAGAAAGTGAACTCTGGTCTGCCTAGAAACCTTCATTTCGGTTCAGTTGAAGTGGACTCCGGCGCAGTTCGATTGTAAAGCGTACTGGAAGCTGCTCTCAAAGCAGGAAATGGACTACAGCGCATGGCATTCTGGGTAAATACAGCCAAAACAGCGCTAGCAGGAGAAATGGCTTGTCGTCTTTTGCCAAAGACAAAAGAGAAATCCAACAACCGCTAAAATCTCACGCCACTCCGTTTTTGTTTACGTTTTGTGAAGAAAGAGTTCAGTCTTCTTCACGGGTTTTTGTTTCAGTGGGTCTTGGTGCAGCGCCACCACAGGCGAGGAGCGGAACAGGTTTTACAAAAAGTTGTCACAGTTCGCTATCAGGTGTGAAAACAAACTTAAACTTAAACAGAAAGAATCCTACATGACAGCGTGCGATGCAAGCCAAATGATCTGAATTAAAAATAGCATGAAGCTTTCAGAGGACAGAGCCAACAGTTTGAACTCCTAACCACGGTGGATGCTGGGTGAGGAACAAAAAGTGTGTTTTTGGCCTCGATGTACGTGAGCTGAAGCTGCTCTGCTTCAAAATATGCTTTAGAAGACAATCTGTTTAAACCCTTGGTCTCACCTTGGCTGCCATACGTTAAAGAAAAAAGATGAAACTTTCAAAACTGTCTCAGAATTAACAGGGACGTTAGTTTAAGTCTTACATCTGAATAAAAAGAGTAGAATCCCAGAGGGAAAAAAAAAAAATCACCATTTGTGAAGCATGAGTAGAAGGGTTAAAATATTCTAAAAAGAATCCATTAATGTTTTTTTGAACACCTTTACTAATAATTTTCCTTTTGGCTCTAGTGAAAAGGATGCTACGCGAGTCGATGAAGGCCAGTAAGGGCGGCTCATGTGGCTCATTATGATTCATAACAGCTGCCCCAGCAGGTGCTTCCGTACGCCTCAGCAGCTCAGCTCCACAGGACGAGACGAGGAACAGAGCAAAACGTAGAAAAATATTCTGTTTATCACTGTAGATACGTTGGGCGTGCTAAGGTAAAAAAAAAAAAAAAAACAGACTGGACTTCATCCAAAAATAGTCATGTCATTTTAAGGCCTCAAACTTCATTGTGCTCAGTCATTTCACATGTCAGATCAACAGATCGGCATTGTGCAGTAGAAGAAGAAGACGAGTACATGTCGTCATCAATGTTCTGCGCAAACAGCTGCCGCTGCATTTACAGCTGCAAGTCATTTAGACTGAAATATTTGTCCATCTGTCTTTGCAAAATAGTTTACCCTGAGTCAAAGTTGATAGGAAATTATGAAACGTTTAAGTCTTGCCGCAGATTTCAAGTTTAATTTTAAATCATGACGTTGGGTCATTTTATCAGCTGGATCTGGTTTGATCTGAGCCAGGAGTCTGCAACCCTTGCAGTCCTGAGAGCCACATTCGCCACATGGTGAACTTTACGGAAAGTTAACAAGAAGGAAAAAAAAAAAAAAAAAAAAAAAAAAGCACATAATTTCCAACTTAATCACAAAAAAAGATCTAAAATAATATCACTAGTATTTTTAATGTTATACTGTTGTGGAAAGTAAATTTAATACACGAAAAAAGCCACTGCAAAAAAAACAAACAAACAAACAAAAAAAAAAAAACAGAATTTGTTATTAAATTTAAAACTTTAGTTAATTCTTCATCAATTTAAGCCAGAGTTGCTAACATTCCTATTATGGAAATGTGGAGTATTTTATTGATTTTTTTTTTTTTTTTTACAGGCTGTATTTAGCGCCATTTTCCCTCTAACCAGCTTTGCTGTTGTTGATGAAAGGAAGCATGATGCCTCCATTTTACTGGTAGAGGTGTGGAAATGTTCCTCAGTGGCAGGTGAATGGAAATTGGCAACTGGTTGCACTGGATTTAATTTAGGGGTATCAGAGTAAGATATTATTTTCAGATTTTGATTTTTATGTTCAGCTTCCAGATTATTCACTATTTATGTTGACCTTTCACACAAAAACCCATGAATTGAAATTCGAATTTCTAACATGTAAAAATCTGAAAAAAAAAAAAAAAAAAAAAGAGGAAAAACTGAATAAACTTGCAAAGAACTCACCGTATGCCATTACATTTTTGCACCTAGATTATTTATTCCTTGCTTATGTGTGTGTGAATGCTTAAACGGACGCATAAATACAAAAGGAGAGTTTGAATGGAGTGTTTAAAAATGCCAGGATTTCCTGAGTGGAGCGAGCGCTCCCAACCTGCCACGGAGGATAACGTGGGTGTAGCGAAGTGAGGTTGAATGAGACATTGTTCCCTGATATTGTGAGGCTTTTCCTTTTCTGTACCAGCCCCGGCATCAGCGAGGAGCGCACAGCCAAAGCACGAAGTTGCCCAGTCACTCTTCAGCTTGTGTCTGTTTGCGTTTTCCAAAACCTTATAGAATTTCCTATTTCCATCTTTAGTCAAACTTTTTCCCTCCTTGCAAAATTTCCACCTCTATGAAAGCACTCAGATGATTCCTTAAAGAACCGACAGTTTCAGCTATTTTCAACTGGTAACCTGTCAAGAGACCTTCACCTCGCGCTGGTTGTGTTTTCGAGCAGGCACGCAGATGTCAGCCTAAAGAGAGTCGGCTCACCTCGTCTGGCGGAGAGGGATGGGTAACGAGATGCAGAGGAAAGGGTCAAAGGTGTTGCTCTGTTTCAGGCAGTGGGGACACGTCAGGGAAGATCTGAGGAAAAGAAAGAACAGCAACAAAAAAAAAAAAAAAAAAAAAAAACTTTATTTGATTTCTGAACCGACACACACAAAGACCTTCTCCTGGTGAAGGAGTTTAACTGTGAACGCCTTGAAAACGAAGCCGTTGTTCCGCCGCGACGCCTTGATCTGATTGTGAGAAAGGAAAACGGTGAGTGATGCAACTGGTGATGAATCACAGAGGCAATGGATGTGAACGGAGGGGGTGGTGGTGGGTGGGTCAGAATTAGTACAAGCTGCCCCCCTGGGGGTAAAGAGGGGAGAGGGGGGGCCAGAAAAGGTTTCCATCTTGTTGCATCACTTTCTGTGAGAAGTGAATTCAACTTTCCCTCTTTACATCTGAACGCACAGAAATGAATGAAAGCGCCAGAAATAATCTGCTAAATGATTTATGACAGTCGGGTAGTAATTTCAAGCTGTACGAAAAAAAGCGTTAAGACCTTTTGGACATGAAATAAAGATACTACATTGTTTCCATATTTTGTTATGTTACATCCACAAACAACAATGTTTATTTTATTTTTTTTATCTGGATTTTATGTAACAGAATAACACAAACTACGTGGCCTAAAACAAATGCCTGGAGACGTAGAGCAGCGTCTTAAAGGGATGTGAACATAGTCTACCTTTCTGTTGGAGTCTTTGGAGGATTTACCTCCAAACCCCAATAAATACTTTGAACTTTGTAACAAAACACAACGTGAAAATATTTAAGGGTTTTGAGCACTTTTGCGAGGCACCATATTTAACCAGAACCCCCATATATGAAGCTGTTGCCGAACTGGACAGCTGCTGCATCCTAGGTGCACAAAGGAGCGTTATAAGAGATCCTTCCTCCCAGCTGTTAGACTCTATTACTGATCCCAACTAAATCAATAAGTGTTTAGATTCTTGCTGGTATTTGCAGTTTTTTTTATTCATTTTTAAAAATATTCCTGGTGCCATTTGCATTTCTCTGTTTTTTTTTCCCCCATATATTGTAAATCTTCTTTTGTTGAAAACCATGTCCATTTAAAGAAAATATCCTACTCAGTTGCACATTCCTTGGACTAAAGTATAATATTTTAGATTATGCTATAACTTTGCCCTTACTCCACAGCATATTATTATTCCTAACTTTTTTTTTTTTTGGTTTTTTAGATATTTTGTTATATAATACAGCTCTGGAAAAATGAAGAGACCACTTAAACTGATCAGTTTCTCTCATTTGACCTTTCATAGGTCCATGTTTGAGTAAAATGAACATTGTTCTTTTATTCCATGAACTACTGACAGCATGTCTCCGAAATTCCAAGCAAAGATTTTGTATTTATTTGCAGAAAATGAGAAAAGGTCAAAATGACGGAAAAGATTCAGCGCTTTCAGACCTCAAATAACGCAAAGAAAACAAGTTCATATTCATCTAGAAACAACAATACTAATGTTTTAACTCAGGAAGAGTTCAGAAAAGAAGACATTATCAGCATTAGCATAATTCTTTAGATTTGAATGTTTCTTTGTTGCCGTTACACCTGAATTTCCCCAACGTAGGACAATAAGGGATATTTCTATTATTTTCTCCGTATTGGTTCTTCTTCTTGTTGTTAATTTAATTGGCAAAAGAAGTTTGTGACTCCTCAGGGCCACAATATGACTGAAACTGAAACGACTGTGGGACTGGGACGTCTGCTCACACGGTCCGACTCCATATATTTTGCCTCTGTGGTCGGACTGACAGCAGGAGCCCCAGTCACCAGTTTGGGAAGTGATATATCAATGAAACCAACAAGGGAGTGACGCATTTCCTCTGCTCCTGCATTTCACTTCCTAGACTAGGATCATGGGTGATATAAATCTGGGACCGTGGGGTGATGTGATGCACGACCCACTATGCTGTACATAAAGTGAGAACAGGCCTGAGTGTGGAGTGACCCGGCAGCAATAAAACACAGAGTGTAATTAATGTATGTTGCGAGAATTGAGACAATAATAAAAACGTTTGTGACATCACTCTGAAAGGCGGGAAATCATTTTGTTTGGAGAGCACAACTGGGAGAAGCTTCTTTACAGGACATTTGCTATTAAACAAAAGTAATTGCAGTACCGTATTTTCCGGACTATAGAGCGCACCTCACTATAAGCTGCAGCTACAATAAAAAAAAACAAAAAAAAAAACTGAAAACGTACGTATATGAGCCGCACCGGGCTACAAGCCGCTGGTATCTCCGCCGCTCTCGGTTTTCCATAAGGACGCTGGAATTATTTAGGACGCAGCCCTCCGTCTCCAACGCCGAACCATGGATTCGTTCACGCCGAGCTGACGTGCAGCGGCTCTATCTCCCTCCTGTACTGCCAGATCGACAGCCCTCAACTTAAAAGCTGCATCATATGAGTTTGAAGAAATTTCTCCGTCGTGCCTGCTGCTAGCATACTTGTTCTAAATGAAAATTAGCACTTTCTTCTTTGATTTCCAATTTTGACTTCCAATGATTCACTTCCTGCTAAAGCGCCCCCTGGTGGTTGAAGAAAAAAATCCACAGAAAAGCCGCATGGTTGAAGGAGTGGGGGGAAAAGTAACGGCTTATAGTCCGGAAAATACGGTAGGCTTACAACATTTTCATGCAACAACAGTTTATATATATATATATATATATATATATATATATATATAGTTGAAAATATTAGCTTACTTATGCTAGTTTTAATGT
This sequence comes from Girardinus metallicus, assembly GCA_903067095.1. Taxonomy (NCBI): domain Eukaryota; kingdom Metazoa; phylum Chordata; class Actinopteri; order Cyprinodontiformes; family Poeciliidae; genus Girardinus; species Girardinus metallicus. The sequence goes on from CAEGAE010076898.1 coordinate 15,946, forward strand.
TACCTTTTAAACTCATATTACATGCTTAAAATGTTAGACGGGGCTGCACAGTGGCGCAGTTGGTAGAGCTGTTGCGGCAAGAAGGTTCTGGGTTCGATTCCCAGCGCCGGTTCTTTCTGCACAGAGTTTGCATGTTCTCCCTGTGCATGCGTGGGTTCTCTCCTGGTACTCCGGCTTCCTCCCACAGTCCAAAAACATGACTG
>CAEGAE010076911.1:0-13893 GCA_903067095.1 Girardinus metallicus
ATCCTGCCTCTTTATTATTACATTGAATTAATTTCAGATTTTTTGTATAACTTTTCTTCAAGTTAACAAAGTGAGCTGTTATTGTTACAGGTTCATTTTCTAAACTACAGAAAAGTAACTTAGAGAAGCTCAATGTGAAAAATTGGACTGATGTTGATATGCGATAGTAAAACTGCTGTTATGTTAGATTTACCAATGTTTTATTTTATCTTTTTTTATCCGATTAGCCGATTAATCGTAAGAATAATCGATAGATTACTCGATTACTAAAATATTCGTTTACAACAGCCCTATAAACTTTATACTGTCACTCTACATCTGTCACATTTTAGCTGAGCGAGCCGTTTTCCATTAGAGGGTTTGCTGGAGTAGCAGCATTCCTGCATCTTGGAGGAAATGACCAGATAATCTGATCAGGAAGTCCAGCTTGGAGAATAAATTCAATAAATCAGGATAAGATTACAACTTTTAAATTAAAATCTAATCACTGAAATGTTGGATGGAACATTTTAGATGCTTTTTTATTGTCCTGGTAACTACGACCACATCCACTCATTGACTTAAGATTCTAGACTCGGAGCACACAATTCTGCTTGTAATTGCTATTTTAAAACTTGTGCGTTTTCCAAATGAAGACTGACCTAAATTCTGTTTTTATTGCTGAGGACAAATTAAATATTTTTTCAGTTTTCTTCAATTGAGCCCAGAATAATAACACAACTGGATACATTTTATTTAACAATCTAAAAACAATTTGAAGTTTTGGATCCATGATTCCGCTCCTACAAAAAAATATGATTATCTGTTTAAAATATGTCATGCTTAGTTTATTGTTGAGAAGGTTAAAAAAAAAAACATTTTGTGATTTTGTTTTTTTTTTACATTATATATTTTTTCGATGCCAGTACTTTTGAGCTGACAATTTTGGCCCACGCCACAAAATGTTTGGACACCCCTAGTCGTGACTTCTTGGTTTTCCAATCTGAAAGAGTGAGTTGATCAGATAAAGATAAACCACCAAAACACCAGCGGAAACATAAACAAGCTTGTCAGCAATGACACGAAATGGTTGATTACTGTTGTGCCACAAAAAGTTCATTTCCATTTTTTTTCTCTCTAGCACTCTGATTCACTGTGGTTATTATAACGCTCTTTACAAATAAAAGTAGATTGGAAAATGACTTTTCTGTTTTCTTTTTACAGAAAACAGAAACACATACCGCAATATTACACGCAAAACTGGAATACAGGGCTTTAATGAGTAATTCTCAAAAATAAAAGTACACATTTGTACAACCAAAGCCCTAAACTGACAGCACAGGTCACGTGTTCTCAGGGTTGTTGCTGGAACAATCTAAGCGCGCTAAAACATTATCACAGGACCCGCCAGACCCGCACACAGCGGAACAGAAACGCAACAAACCCGCAAAGTTTGCGGTATTAAAGAGCAGAAGGTGAAACAATGTGGCGGTGCCGATCAATGGTAAAAGCTCCTCTTGTTTAGGCAGTTGACGTTAGCCAAGTAGCCGCTGCTAGCTTGTGAGGAAACTTGTCTGTTGATCCAGACTTTCCCACCCACTAGCTCATGTTAGCCGCCCGGGAAATAGTTTCTCCAAGGCGTTGGCTGACAGACTCATTGGGGTTGGTCTTCTCACTGCATGCTAAAAATACCCAGACCCTTCTAAAGTGCGGATACCTCCTACCGGCCCGCGCTTACAACCCCCCGGACCAGCTACCCGACATAGGCGTGCCCGACGTTAGCCCCCTAAAACCAGAGGTTATTAGCCGGTTTGACCGGTCGTATTATCCTTAATTAATTCAAACGCCTAAATAAACTTATGTGTCTTTGTTTTCATGCAAATTTATGCCCAGTGCATAAAACAAATGGCATAAACTTACCTCACTGTAACGCCGAGGCCGGCTGCACGATGGCACAGTGCAATGTCTCCTACGCTGCGAAGGCACGCAATCGAGGACGCAGCTGCCGCGGTGCATTGTGGTTGTTGTAGTCTGTCTTCTTCTCACTTTTTGGCGCTCTTACGGCAGCTGACACTCAGTTTGTTGTATTACCGCCATCTTCTGGATCAAACCTTTATCACAGATCTATGACAGGTTTTCCTCCTTATTGCTCTTCTGCTTCTTGTGATTTGACCTTTTATTTTACCTGCATCCAAAAAATATTTGCAGATGTAAATTTTATACCCATTTTACTCACTGCTTCCTTAAACTCTCCTTTGTGATTTATGTGCAATAAATTCAATAAATGCTGTACCATTTCAATATTAAAATAATCACATGGTCCTGTTCCGTGTTAAGCAGCTACTTTAAGTGATTTATTAAGACCTGTATGACCTATTCTGATTCGTGTACTATTGATTCTAGTTTCTATGACAGATTTCTAATGATCCCTTATCTTTTTTTTTTTTTAAAGGGAATATATTTTATCTACATTTAACTATAGTTGACTGTAATCCTCTTTTCATTTTTATATTTCCTTCATATTATAACCGTATTTTCAACTTCTTCAAAACTTAAATGATTAAAGTCACCACTAAGATGCTTCCAAAGATAAACCGCACTCAAACCCTCTATGTATTTTATTCATTCATTTTGGATAGTTTTATTCTTACATCAACATGTTCTTTGGATAATCTGAAGTAACATCTTATTAATATCAAATGTTGGAAAAACAACTGGTGCGTTAGTTGCTTCTGTGTAATCTGTAAAAAGCTGCAAATAATCACTCTTGTTCTTAATATGATTATAAAGTTCTTGGTAAAGCTGATGAAAACTATTAACTATACTTGCAGAGTGGAGTATAGCTGAAACAATTAAGTACATATTCATTCATGAGCAAAATGCAATGGAGTTTATTATAACATGTCAAGCAGAGAAAATATCTTAAATTAATAGCTTAGAGAATCTTTTTTCATCTCTGCAGAATACGGCTACACATATTTTGCTAATCCTACATATACAGAGCTGTAAAAAGTAGCTTAGACATTTCATCTGTTTTTGACATTTTGTCACACTTTAATATTCCAAATCCTTGCATTATAATATCAAAGACATCCTGAGTAAATACAAATGAAAAAAAGTAAAACAAACAACAACACTGATGTCTATAAGTCTGGAATGACTGACAAATTTATATTTCTACAGCTTTAAGTCCCAGAGAACTACATTAAGAACAATTTAACCTCAGTTAGAGGGAAAAAAGCACCCCTGCTTTAGATTATAAAAACTAAGATTATAATAATCTGAATCTTCTGCTTCATGCTGGAGTCATCGCTGCTGATGTCAGCTTGGATCTGACCGAGGGTCACATGTTCATCTGGTTCTTCATGTGACTCTGCTGTTTTCACCGCCTCCCTAAACACATAGCAATGATAATTAGTCACAGACTCACCCTTCCCTGTTCTAACCAGTGGTGGACATTTGGTTGACTCATCAAAACAGTTTGGAGGAACAGAAATAGATTAATTTTGATGAAACATCATCAAAATATCAAAATGATCAGTTCTTCTTTGTGGTCTCACTGCACACACCGCCCTCTATCCATAAAACAGAAAACTGCTTTTGAAACAGGTAATTCATCAGTTTATGGACAAATGTTCGGATGAACTACTATTACTGCCACAGGACAGGAAATAACACCAGTGTTGAAAATTCAAGCAAAAAGGGTAAAAATGTACTTGAAAAGCAGCTGAATGATGACTTGGTTTGCTTCTTTTGTGGAGCGCCAGCAGGACGTCGTACTCAGTCTTGAAGAGTCTTCAGTTTGAAAAATAAAACAAAAAAAAACTATTAATATTATTGTCAAAATTTTGAGAAATTGATCATTTCCATCTGTGTTTGTTTGACTCTACGACAAAGAAATATAACTATATTTACCACCATACAAAATTATTCTGTTTTTGCTTTTTTCACAGTTAAATGTTTCTAATTTCAAGTTATGTATCAGACAAAATAATCTGAGTGAGTAAAAAAAAAATCTGTTTTGAAATGATAATTTACTTTATTCAAAGATATCCTAACCAGTCAGGCTCTATGCATTTACTACAATTTTCTGGCCGACCACCGATCTTTAAACAGCCTGATCTGCCGGTTCCGATTTTGTCCGTCACCAATTTGTTTTGTTTGAAAAGTCACTAAACTAGCAATAAAATTGCTAAGTTGGCAACAAACTGATTTTCAGACTCCATCATTCTGTCATTTAAGTTTTGCTCGATCACCAATCTCCCAAAATTAAGGAAGTCGAGGACTTTTTTGGTGACACCTTAGAAAACACAATAGCTCCCCTTGTAATTGTGCTTAATCAACCTTTTGAGCTTCAGTTTCATCAGCAACAGATCAGCTTGATTACTGCTGGACCAGTCAAATTAAGAAATCGCTCCTGGATTAGTTCTTCTCTTTCTCTTTTGTATTTTTGCTCTGTTTATTCAAATCTCCTGTGGGTAATGACAGATTATTTTTATCCAGTGAACAAAGCGAGATCCATAAGAAGAATTTGAGAATCTTGACTGCCAACATCAGTGTCTGACCTCACAAATGCTGACAATGATCAAATATTCATTTAAACACATTAGAGAGAAATTAGGAACCATTTTAGTCCCTTGCAAAATTATTTCTAGCTTTGACTAAACATGTTTAATTACAAACTTTTCTATATGCATACATGTCTCTTTTGTAATAAGAAACAACATCAAAATACAATCTGATTCAATGTGTTTTAACATTCTTAAAACAAGCACAATAATGTATTTTAATCTTGAAGAATGAAGAAGATGAAGACATGAAATTTATACTATTACTAGCCTAAAATGTTTTCATATTCCTTTTGTGATGACAGGAAGAAGAGGCTTGTACATTCTGAAAGCACTGACTACACAACTGAAGATGTTGCGGTAAACCTGCAACCAGAGCACAATAACACGTGTGAGTTCAAGACATTTCCTCTGGTATTTTTATTGTGAACTGAAACTCCTCACCTCTGGTTTCATCTCCTGAATGTGTAAGCTCATTAACAACCAACTTCTTTTCTTTATCTTTCTTCTTAAGGAAAAGTCTGTCTCCTGGACAGAGCCTTTTTTTGTAAAGTATGGTTTTGTGTTGGTAAAATTAAAAGAATGAAAAGAAGGAAACATCAGGTTGTTGTTTCGGAATAAGCAAATCACTTTTGTTTTTACGACTTTGGTAAAAGAGGAAAATTAACATTCTTACAATTTAAGTGCATTATACATATTTTAAAAAGCATGTTAGCTTTATATATTTTCTGTTTGCTCTGTTCAGCAGGTTGTGCCCAGAACGAACGTTGTAGAATGGTTTCCATGGTGACGATAAAAGACCCTCACATAGCTGTCCGTGCGATGCCTGACCACTTTGTTTATTTAAATTGCGCAGCAAAAACGTATTGTTTCCTAACCTATAACATTCTCAGCAAAATAATCTGAATATCAGGTATTTACTGCAAAGACCAGTTTTTAGTATGTTAATAAGTCTTTACTTGATATTTTTTTTAAATATATTTGTCAAAGAATACGTCATTTTAACCATACTCATTATAATAATCATTATTACAATTATTATAGTTATTGCTGTTGTATCTATTGTTATTTACGTATAAATTATTAGTTTATTGCTATTCATTATTTTTTTATGTTGTTTTTTTTTACTGTTTTAGATCCTAAACATTTTTATTTTGTGTAGTTATATATATAATTTTCTTATTTATCAATTTTAATCCTTTATTATTATCAGAGGTGCGGAGTAACTAATTACTTTTACTCAGTTACGTTTACTTGAATAACTTTCTGGAAAAAAATTATTTTTAGTAGTAGTAAAAGTACACCATACTTTTTACTTGTGCTTGGGTAGTACAATATTGCTATATTACTCTTACTGAGCAAAATTACTGGACTCTACCCACTGTCAGTAACTTCACTGAATGATGAACAAACATAATTTAACCAAAAATGTACCAGATACTGACACAAATCTACAATTTATGTAAAAAGTGAGACTCCATGATTCAATGCAAGCTTTATATTTTCTAGTTTTTATCTGCTGAGCCTCCTGAGATATGTGTAATATTTGGTATTTTAAGGACTAAAATAAAAAAAAACACACATATAAATTACATAATTATGAAATAACAAATGTAGATGCAAAATCTTTCTGTGTTTTCTGTAACTTTTTGACATTCTCATAGCTTTGCGCCTTTTGTCTGTCTGATGACGTTATTTTTAAAAATAAATGTTCTGAGTAGTTTTACCAAATATTTTTTTACTCTTGCTTGAATAATTTCTTGAATGGATATGTCTTACTTTTTCTTGAGTAAAAATATGTTGAAGTACTGGTACTCTTACGTGAATGGAATTTTTGCCTACTTCTTCTCCTTATTATTATTATTAGTAGCAATATAAATACAATTATTATTATTACGTAACTTTAAAAAACTGCAGTTCCTATAATTCTGAGTGGACAATAATAATAACCACAAAAACAGTGATATATATATGTATATATATATATTACAATATATTACTACTACTAATATTATTATTATTATATTATTTATTGTTATTATATTATAATATATTGAAATTAATAATATTATTTCATATTAATAATAATATATTAATATTAATAATAACTTTTTATTGTTATTATTATTTAAATTAAAACTACATTTCCTAGCATGCTTAGTGGAAGGTCCTGACTCACAGCCACACTAGCGGAACTTTGTAGTCCTTTCTAGACGTCGCAACAATAAACTAAACCTCGAGCTGAACTACATTACCCATAGTGCGTAGCTTCAGCACATTCAGTACATTCTGCTTATCCGGGGATGTCGCACCGCTGCTATTTTCTCCCTACAGTCCCTCTCACTATCAGCCCACAGCTCAAGCGGTCTGACACGGGTCTCTGGCTGGAAACAGACCGAGAATAGGACGCCAACCGGAGGCCAAGAAGAAAAAAAACATGGCCGAACTCGGCGCGGGGAGCCTGCCGTTGGGAGAACCAGCTTTTAGCTACCAGCAGGAACAGGAGCTGAACGAGCGGTTGAAGCGGCTCTACCCGGCTGTGAACGAGGAAGAGACCCCTTTACCCCGTTCCTGGAGCCCCAAGGATAAATACAGCTACATCGGGCTGTCACAGAACAACCTGCGGGTCCACTATAAAGGTTAGAGGGCTGCCTCATCCCGGATGGGTCTGACAGTTACAGCGGAGAGAGGTTCTCAGCTGTAATCGGTCACTGTGTTGTTGCGGAGGGGGCTCAGAAACACACACACACACACACACTCACTGTATGCGATTATGGTGACTCTATATATATGTGTGTGTGTAGTCCTGGTAAATCTAGCCTGAGCTGCCTCTTCTGTCCTTGCTTTGTTACACAAACGAGCATAGGAATTCCCAAACGGGTGACAGCGAACTCGTTAACCCTGACAGTTGGTTTTATGAACAACAAGATGAAATCAACCCTCAGTACCACGTCATTCTTTGTTTATTTACCGTTCCCACTGCTGGAAACTGGCTGGCCATCTCACTGTGAGGAGTCAATCTTACAGAAGCATAACAAATGCTAGCACAAAGCAGCCTGTTAGTGCATTGGTGTAGCAGCCCTCTGGCTAACACAGCCCCTGCCTGTTCTTTCTGGGTGTTATTCCTCTGAAAACAGAGCAGCTACAGGATGGAAACAAGCCAAACTTGTTGTCAGGCTCTAACAATGCGGCTCAGAGCTGCTTGGGTTTTAAACAAACAAAGCCGTTAAATAAACATTAAAGATAATGGCATTGTTGCGTTTTCTCGCGTGATTTCGTTCTGGAAGTGTTTTCCAGAAGTCTTGGCCTGGAATAAAGCTTTGCTGCTCCATGAAAACAGCCTCCAACTGTGGCAGAGAGGAGGCCTCTGCGCAGCACACCAGGCCAAGTGGACCGATCATGTCATAAATCTGGTGTATGGACGGCAGTCTGGCATTTTTAACAATAACACAGACAAAACGGTCCAGAAAACCCGTCACAGGTCTCCACAAGCTGTCATCTGCATCCTAAATTAAAACAAGATGACGTCTGTAGTCTGTCCCCTTTGAATGAAAAGGGGTGTACTTTTTTGTCAACATGCTTACAGTACTTTGAAAAAGTTCCCCCATTATAGCTTTTTGCATGGATTAGGCTAAATTGATGCCATTAAGTCTGGAAAAAAAATATAAAATGTATAAATATATATATATATATATTTCAGATTTTTCAGTGTTCAAACTTCTGGGCTTGTTTGCTGTGCGCAAAACTTTGTCGATATTCTACTAATGTTGAAAAAACACAATTTTGTGTTTCCGTTAACGTCATAATTCATTAAAAAACATACCGCACCATCATCTTCCTACCACTTCCTGTCCTCTTTTTCATCTTTTCACCAGTAGTAACATCCGGTTGATGATCACATGATTCCTGTGATGAGACAGTGTTTCCATTGCAGTTTTGTGAAATGCGTCTATTTTGATACAATCGAAAAACCACCTCATACTTCCAGAATGTATCAAAATTGGCATGGATCCATTAATCAAATTTATTTTTGTAATTCCAGTTTGTGCAATTCAGTGGAAATGCAGCTAGTGGGAGCTGGAAATATCTTGAAAATTTTCTCAATATTTAAGCAGAAATATTTTGCTGTAATTTCACAACCCATACAAAAAGGGCCGAAATTTTATGAAATTTAAAAATGATTTTGAACTTTTTTCTTTTCAAGGTTGAAATATATATTTTTTTCAATTTAGAAATTAGTTTTCAGTGTCAAATCTTCCTGTTTTACAGTTCCAATTTTTTTGTTTAAAAAAATAATATATCATTTTGAACTTTTCCTAGTTATATTAAAAAAATAACGTTTTCTTTTTTTAAATATCTCAAAATTTAAAAAAAATATATTTTCTAAAACCTTAGAAATGGATTTGAATTCCTTTCCAGCCTGATAGACATCAGTTATTTTGTTTCTCGTCGCTTTTTGAATTTCTTTTTGATGGTGTTGCTGATTTTAGCCTGCTTCATTTTATCAGAAAGAGTCTATTATACAGATTGTATTTGATTCTGAGAGCTATCTGTAATTGAGCTCTGATGTTGGCAATGAACTATCACCCAAAAATGTGATTTATCTCAGTTAAATCATGGCTGACAACATCTGTGTTCACAACTTGGAAAGGTATTTAAATGAATCCTACCACCAGCCAATCACAGACATTGTTTTCGTCCAGTCAGGTTGAAAAAGATCCAATAACAACCAGCAAATCAAAATACAACAGCAAGTGGCAAAAATTATAAAAACAAAATAGTTGGATTTAAGAAAAACACAGTAGGTCACAGTAGAGAATTTTGTTGCATAAGAATATATAGCTACATGTACAAATTGTGCTCATTTTGTGCATTTCTTGAGCTAATTTATATGGTTGAAAAATATTTAATAGTTTCAAGTGGATTTTTTGAGGTAGAGAGTCAAATTAACTCAAAAGCTCCGGTTGGAGACAAAAGTTGCAACATTTGTTACATTTTAAGCTGCTACGTTTTTCTTTCACATTGCATTGTGTCAAACAAACAACACCCTGTTCCCCTCCTCGCCTGTGGGGGCGCTGCACCAAGAACCCCTGAAGAAAAAGACACAAAAACATTGAGCACAACTTCCTTCTTCAGCAAATGTAAACGTGAGATTTTAGCGATCTAGTTTTTCTCTTTTGTCTTTGGTAAAAGACCACAAGCCATTTCTCCTGTTAGCGCTAGGCTAGCGTGTTTGTTTTGGTTGTATTTACCCAGAATGCCCTGTGCTGTAGTCCACTTCCTGCTTTTGGAGCAGTCCCTCATCCGCTTGGCGTTCAGATATGTATTCGAACCGCACCAGAGTTCACTTCAACCAACCTGAGAACGAAGTTTGTAGATCGATCAGAGTTTGCTGTTTTGGTTTGGTCACACATTCACACCTCCCCAAACAGACCAGACCTTCTACGTAAACCAACTTTAGTATGGTTAAATTCAATAATTTATATATCCCATTACCCAAATCAGGCCATTCTTTTTTAGGCATCAGTTTGTTTTGTCTGTGGGTGTATTTTAGAAAAATAATAATTTTTGTCCTTCTTATTGTAAAATATAGACTGACAATAAGTTTTTGTAGCTTAGTGAGAACAAATATTCATATAATTTTTTTTGTATCAATAAAAAGTAGTCCTGATGTACAGCTTCAGTCAGTTCTGTTGATCCTGGTTGCTCTTCGCAGAGGTTAGGAGAATATATATCTAACCTGCATCCAAAAGCTTTTCTGAGAAATATCAGCTGTTGAAATGAATAATTTCCCCGGCAGATGGCCGGATAGAGCCCTCTGATCAATTAATGAATAATTAATGGGCCCACTGCTGATTAACTGAATAGATTGTGGTGCATCACCGTGTATTTTCATAGGATATAATGTGTCCTGAAGTATGTGCACATGCCAAAGGGATCTGTGGTTAAAGATAAATCATGCCACTTCATGTTGGGTGTATGTAGGCCATTGAGTCTTTTTGTCTGCGAGGAGTGTAGAGATTAGGTGACACTGCACATTTGTTAATGGATGACACATAAATGAGTCTTTTTCTGGACTGTGCAGGATATTTTCTCTCCGCCTGGTTCCTCCAGCTCCTGCTCTGTTACCTCACCCTGGTGGTTTGGATGCTATTTTGACCGGTGTGCCAATTTTCTCCCTTCAAGGCCACACAAACTCTCTACCTAGACTCACTGTGCACAAGCATTCATGTTCAGTGGAAAGTCAAGAAGGACGTAACGATGTCTTAAAAACCAGTAAATATAACAAAAAACAGACCTTTACTGTACGTTGGTGCTTAGCCACTCAGTGATTTATAAATGAACATAAGAATTTCAAAGTTTATTCTCTGAGCAGCAGTGTTCTGGATCAACTGCAGCTGTCTGATGTTTTAGGCAGACCTGTCAAGACACAGTTGCAGTAATCAGTGCAACAGTCTTTTAATCCCGGAAATGTTCTTCAGGTGATAGAAGGCCGACTTTGTAACTGTCTTTTGTGTCTCTGAATGTTCAGACCCTAATTTCAGGCCTTTGTGTCTCTGCAAGACTACTTGATGTCGTATTCTCGTATATGTATTTTGTTTTTGTGTTGTGGGACTTTTCTGTCAGTTTGAGTCACAGTCAAGGTGGTTGAGGCTAGCGCTAGTTAGCTGCTAATTCACTGTTGCTAGCTAGCTAGCTTTCTTGTGTGTCATGAGTAAGTGCAAATATATTGCTACTGGCTCATTTCTCTTTCCAATCCATTAGATGCTAGGTGCATTCTGGGTAAAAAAGAAAACCCTTTAAACTTGGCACTATGGATGTTAAGGCTAAATGCTGTGTGAGAAACACAAAGCTTGTTTGTAATACTGCAGGATCGCTATACGGTTTTTCTGTCTTAATTTTCATTTAATGTGGCATTAAAAAGATCTGAGCATGTCTTAAATTTGACGTTTTGAAACTTGCAGATACGTTGTCCCAAACAAGGCATCTAGTCAACCAATTAAGGTGTTGCAATGGCCCAGTCAAAGTCCAGAACAGCACTGGAACTTAAGAGAGCTGATTGATAACTTCAGACAGAAAATGCTCCTTCAAATGGATAAATAAATAGTTACACAGACATTGTGGTTCATCTCTTTCGGTTGAGATACTATTCTGATTTCATGATACATGCAAAAATTACACAGCCAAGAACCACAAACGCCTCATAAAATCTTCTCTTCTTATGTTTCATTCTGTTGACCTTCTGTATAGGGGATGAAATGAGAGTTGGCAGATTGCTGCAGGTTGCAGCAGTCATTAGGGGTTGGAAAAAGCTTGTGGCAGCAGTTGTGTTGCAATCTGCTGCTGCGTATTTACAGCATTGAGCATCATCACCCTAATGCAGCTTTTTTTTTTTTACTTGGCCTAGTAACTTAGTGGGTCCCCAGAGCTCAAGACCCATTAAACAGGATAAAGATGAGATGAACATAGTGGGAAGTTATCCTAGAGTGTCTAAACATCCCTGGTAATGATGCTGGTGATCTATGATGAGTTCAAGCAAGAACACATGAGTGAAATTTAGCCTCTGCTAACCGAGTTTTTCTTTCTGGACTACAACTATTTAACTCCTCATCCATCCGTTACATGAAGTCTAGATCCGCTGGCTGATTCACACAATGTCCCCAAAAGGAAAACAGTTCACCTTCCTCAACAATCTGGGAATCTGTGAAAAGTTGTTAGCATGTATTCTTACTCTAAGCGATACAAATAAACAAGTAAAATGACAGCTTTTCTATTTTCCACTTAGTTACATTATAATTCTGCACATTAATAGCTGACCAATAATTGTCTTCTTGTTGAGAAATGACAAATTTACCCTGCTGAGGGCGATATACTGTGTTGTAACACGTTATGTCATTGACGCATGGAGGGTAAGAACATGGTTGAATTTAGCGCGTTAGCATTACCTTCTGCTAAGCACCATGTTGGTATAGCACTTTAGTTATCAGATCTAATGTTTGATTAGTTTGTTAGGCTTAGCGCAACTAACATTTTAGTTAACAGCTCCCACCACTACATTATAGCAAAAAGTTTGGACTTCCCTCCTATGGGAATCAGCTGGTTGGACCTGAAATCATATTTTCTTTCTATCAAACTGGGATATATTTTGGTGTTGTTCATGGAGTCAGCTTAAACAAATAGGACCAGCTTAAAACTTTAAACGCATCCTTGTGTGATTTTTATGTTCCCGCCCATATCAGGGTTATATTTTCTGTGGCTTTGTAAATGTCTCCTCTGACGCCTTAATGAGGACGTTGTTCGCTCCTCTGCTGCTCAGGCAGAGGGCAACACTCATCATGTTGTACTTTTCCTTATTGAGCTGATAGATTTTGCTCTTTCACCCAGCTGGTAGCCAAAGATAGAACCTCAGGCGTGAACACAGATATTCTAGTAAGCATGATGTCGTTTCAGAGTTTAACCTCTTGAACTCTGACCTTTGGTGAAGGAGTGGACGTTTCTGATGCACCTAGTGTTGTTTGTTGTAGTTATTTCTCCAACATAATGGGCTCTGGTAGCAGCGAAGGGGAGCTTGTTATTTCACAGTTTGACTCCTCATCACGTTTTCCAGCATCTGAATTTTAAAAAAACAAACTTTGGCATTTTGTTTCATCCGAACTGCTGCGACGAGATGTGTCGGCTTCCTATAAATAGACCAAATGGATATTGGTGCAAATATAGGATTGGACAATCATCGGCTAACACACGACGTGAACATGGCTGGGCATGCTGCTCACATGCACAGCCATGTTCTAATAACACACTTTAGTATGAGAGGTCATGGAACAGGCTGTCTGGTTTGAAAAGATTTAACACATTTACAGTTTCAGGATCTTTTATTATTTGCATATTAAATTATTGAGACATTGGTGCTTCTTTTGCATTATTTAAAATATTTATTACAGTGTAAATTATTTCCTTTCAACCTATTGACACAAAACTTGTAGTTATTCCTCGTTTATTTTTGTGTTCCTTCAATTGAGCCAGATTTTATTATGATAATTTGTTTGTCTTGATTAATAGTTGTGGAAGTCCTGAAAAATGTAAAAAAACATCATGCTTGACTGTCAACTTTAGCTCAGGTGAACATGGAAGCATTATGATTAAAGCTAAGGTAGAACATATTTATACACTGCCTGGCCAAAAAAAAAGTCGCCACTAAAAAATGGTCACACTGTAATATTTTGTTGGGCCGCCTTTAGCTTTGATTACAGCCCGCATTCGCTGTGGCTTTGTTTCAATAAGCTTCTGCAGTGTCACAAGATTTATTTCCATCCAGTGTTGCATTAATCTTTCACCAAGATCTTGT
>CAEGAE010076917.1:0-53862 GCA_903067095.1 Girardinus metallicus
TTATATATATATAAACTTTTAAAGGTTCTGCAAAGAAACAAGATCAATTTAATGCCTGACTCCCTGACTCTTCAGACTAAGAAAAAACAACAACAAAAAAAACAGACAATGCAGAGATTTGGAGAAATATGTTGTCCCCCTTTGGTCGTGTCAGATCCAATAAAACCAGTGAGGTGAACCACTGTTTCTTCATAGCAACCTAATATTTAGAAGACTTTTTAAATACGACTCACAAAATCAATGTACAACAGCGTTTGACGGGACTGGCTACTGAAACATAAACCAGTTTTGTCATTGATGGATTTTGTATCTTACTTGCGTTTCATTGCCCTTTCCCAGTAATAATTAATGGTGTTTTCCAATGTGTCCCCCCCCCACCAATCTGTCTCTAAACTAACTGCTCTGTAACTGAATCTCCTCATTGTTCAAGGTCACGATTAAATACTGCAATCACTTTACGGATTACCATTTAAACTAAGACTGATGGGGTGGAGCGGATTTCACCTCAAACACACACGTTGAGGTGAAGTGCAAGGTCAAGTTGTTCTCTTTAATCTCGATGCCGTTTTGCCGACGGTAACCAAAATTAAACTCAACCGACTGGAACCGGGGGAGCACTTTGATCCAGCAGGAGTTTTTGTGTTCTGAAGAGTTCTGTAGGCCTGAGGGGGAAGTTCTGAAAAATAAAAATGGCACTAAAATACAGTTTTAGAAAACCAAGTGTCTAAAAGGATGACTGAACAGCAGCCTCCCTGACATAAATGTGCTCAATCAAACAGCATGGCTCCAATTAAAGCCGCAACTACAAAAAAAGGAAACTCCAGCTTTCTTACCTTAAACTCGTATGACTCCTCAATGATCACCTCCAGTTTGACGTGGTCTCCCAGCATGGGACGGCCCATTTCTGCTATACGTCGCTCCTCTTCATCTTTCCCTGTCAGGGGCTCCTCTTCCTCCCCCTCTGCCTTTGGCTTTTCTTCTGAAAAAGATCACAGGAGAGAAAAAATGAAAAAAAAAAAAAAAAAAAAAAAGAAAACATCAGGTGGTAGAGCTGGTACAAAGCTAGAAAAAGTTTGTCAGGTTTTGGCATTGTAGGCAATCAGGAAGCTTTAGGATGAGGGGGAAATTTGTGATTAATGCGTTGTGGGATTTTCTTTAAGTGCATAGCCTCAAATTTAAGCATGAAAATCTATGAATGTTTAAAGTATGAAATAAATCATATTTCGCTTTATATTGATTTTCAAAGCAGATTAGTGAGTGCTCCTACATATGAAAGGGCTTCCAGTAGAAAAAACAGGAAGCAGAGTGACATTACACCTGTGATGGCTCCATCTCGAAGCTTAAAATGTGTTGTAAACATAATGAATTGGATTCTTGACAAAAAAAAAAAAACAACAGATCAAACAGCAAAGTAGGATGAACTCTATGGAGAGCATGATTATAAAACAATTATAAAACATGGATTTAAAGACTTAAGTCTGAATGACGACGTTACAAAACGTTGGACAACGAAGAGGCCAAGGTTGCTTAATAGCATTATAACATACAAGTCTTCTTTTCCATGCATTTTGGTAGAAATCCTGTGGCGTTTTCCGGATTAAATTACACCCAGGACCGCTCTCCTGTAGCTTGCTTTTTATCCATGTCATTTTACCGCTGCCGCAGTCTGACTGTCAGTATTTTCACTTTCCTTTTTTCCCCACCACTTTGGGGTGGTGTAGTTAATCCCTGTGGTAAAATAGACTGATTATGTGGACCAAAGTGAGACTTGCATAACTGCTGATGTAAATAAAGCCTCCTTGTGACTCGGCGTACGGAGGAACGTGCCGACACATGAATTTGCACATTAGGGGAACAGTCGTACTTAGGACTGAAGCAGATATTTTGTTGACCTCTTTTGAACTTCTGACTGAATTTTAGTTTTTAATCACCGGAGTTATTTGCCACCGTAGTGAAAAGAGCGAAAGAACTTAGTGAAAAGACCGAGGAAAAACTGGAGATGAAAGAACCAACTGTGGTCAGTGTAAGATGACTCCAGGCAAAGCACAATAAATTTTTTTGGATTGTCCAAAGCCAAGCAGAAAACTAAAAGTAGCGCAAGCAAGCTGTCGGATGCTCTACTGCTGTGTCGTTTTATTTTTTAAAGCCTTTGATAAGCTTTGAAAAGTCACTTGGTCAACAGCCAAAAAAATTGTCTGGGGTTTTTCAAATGTTTTAGGGTCATTTTGATGTGCTGAATCCAAAAATCACATTGGTTTTGCTCAATCAGGTCAACTTTCTGAACTGTGGAGCAACATGAGCATCAAAATGCATGAGTTGTTCTCACAGATGGATCGGTTTCCTGAGAATCTGATCAATGAGTGATGATCAGGAGGAGAGACTCCATCAGGACAGAAAAGAGACGGAGAATTTTACACAATGAAGACGTAATGTTCAAATTACATGTACTTACCCTCATCAGTGTTTATTATTCAATTTACAGAAATCCAAGTTTGTAACATTTAATTAATATACTCTGTTAGAAAACTTTTTTTTTTCTCCTAAAACCATTTTTGGATGAGAAATATTAACGGAAATGAATTGATGATGTCACAAAAATGTGACCAATTTAGTCAGAAGGTCAGATTTCTCTAATCCAAAGTAGAATAAAAGCCTCACCTGATTTGAGAAAAATGGATGTCATTTTTTGGATTCAATGGTGCAAAATAGCCCTAATTCAGTTGAGAAAAACATAAACAACTTCCAAAAAAGTATTTTTTTGTCACCCAGTGTTATTCTCCATTTCTTTTACGTCATTGGTAGCTATTGCTGCACAGGTGAGCTTTTAAGAGCCTGTAGCCAGAATGACGCCACACGCACACGCCCGCACACACACAGCGGGGCTAAATATAAATGTGGAGTGTATAATGGGTCAGCATCACAATGCAATGCTGTCCAATTGATTTAATGCTTATAACTTTTCAGGAGCATCTGCTGTTGCTCTGCTTGTTGCTGAGCTAATGTGGCTACGATTCTGTATGCAGGTAAAGTGATTCCCTCTGATTTAATGACTCAGGATGGATTTTAATGCCTCAAACGTACTGCTCTGAGGCAACACTTCTCAACTTTAATCTCGACTGTATGGACTCAACTTCACCATCACTGCTTTCTGTGTCTTTACCAATTGATAATCGATTGGGACACACACCTGTCGTTAACCTCCAGAAAATTTCAACTGTCTTTTCAGTTTTTTTTTTTTTTTTTCCATATATCTTATAACCACATTTACAATTTTAACATAATTTTAAAGGAAGTTACAAAAATGAAATAGGTTGTAAGTATACTCTAAATGTTGACATTACCAGCTGTCCCACTGGTTTATCAAGAGTCACGTTTGGGAATTTTAACGACAAAAGACAGAACCATCTTTTTTTTTTTTAATAGCATTATACACAAAAATTTTAGTACACTATATAATGATACTACTACAAATGTTTTCTTTTCACCTTGGAACTGTTTCATAACACTGCTATAGTGCTAGGCCAGGCAACAGTTTCACAACAGTTTACAATCTTTTTAATTTTACCAAATAATAAAAAAAAGTCGGTTTGATCAACCTCAATGCAGCTGCGCCCTCCCAGTATTTTCCTGCCTTTAAGATCTGTGTCAGCAACTGCGACTTACTGTAGATTCATAACTTACTAGTATGAACAAAAGGTTGAGTGAGCAGAGAGACTGATCAAATTTTCCATGGGAGTACGGTTATAAATGCCCAGGCCTGCCATTATAGCGCTGAAGATTATGAGTCTATATGAACTCCTGGGTCATTTGTTCCCCTTAGCCGAGTTACTGCAGAGAGCATATAAGATTACCTGCACAGACAGAATAAGAATAAGAAAAGGAACCAGAACTAGAAGCATCAGTTTTTCTTCCCCCTTACTGCAGCCTTCACAGTTTTAGTGTCTCTTGCTAAAAGATGCTGTTAAACCTGATGAAGCGCATGGGAAATATCTGCAATGATTGTGCTTCTGTGGCGTGTTTTAAATAAGCACAGATGTAAAGTTGTGTTAATCTGCTTGTAATCTAAATAAAGGAGTAAGTGGTTTACCATGTTGAGGAAAGAAGGTGTAGAAGTTGGACTGTAGACGCAGAGTATGGCACAAGTAAGGTGCACATGGCCCCGCCCGGCTCTGCTCTTATCAGTCACAGCCCAGAAAATCCGTACTCGACCCCCTGTGTGGTTACAACAGAGCTGGGAGATGTTAGCCTAATGCTAAAAATGACAGAACTTATACTACCAAGTGAGAGGTCTGGAAGTTTATTGAACTGGTAGTTCAAGACATGTTTTGGCTTCATGGAGTTCAGAAAATGTGGCGCTTTTCTATCCTGTGTCGGGTTTACTTCAAGCTATTGTCACTAATTAGCTCCAATTAGTTGCGTTGGAATGGGTTTGGGTCGGGTTGGATGATTTTTTAGGCCCGATCTGAGCTAATGTCTGTGAGACCGGTGACATGTCCAGGATGTTACTTGGAACTCTTTCCTCGCTGCTATTACTACCGTTTTTTGATGCATAGACCAAGTTTCGAGAAGTTTCTTTTCCCAATCAGACACTTGATATTTTGTGAAGGAACCAACAGGAGCTCTTGTTCCTAATTGGTCAAGTAAAAATTTAGCATCATTATCTAGCTGTCAGAGCCAAGCCTTTGTAAATCATTTCACAAATTTTATAACCAAGAATCAAAAACGACTGGTTAGTGGAAGTGTCTTGGTGGGAAACGGGCTTGTAGCATTTGTCTTGCATAAAGCTACTAGATGCCACCACAATTCAAGGCAGGTGTGGTGTATTGTAATAAATTGCTTTCTCCTATAGGTGTATTTCAAAACGAGTGGGGAAAAAAAAAATCCACATCCTTTGTTATTCTTATCTTAAAGTCATATAAAGCATGACCTGGAGACTGCATGGCTCTCCAGGTTCCCTTTTAATTGGAGTGAATTTATCATGATTACCATGCAAAAACGCATACACCGTTACAGACTATTTAATGTTGACTGAACGAACTCAATTAAAAGGCCACGCCACAGATCGAGTGGAACGAAGTCGACCCGGCAGTATCCGTTTCAGCTGTGTAAGTGTAAACGTTCCAGGCGGAGGGTGGATGTTGCGAGGAGAGGTCCGACATCGAGTCGAAGCTGCGCCATTCATCAACTGCATGTTCATCCTGCGGCACTTCCCCTCTCTGCTCCTTTGCAGATGAATCACATTAAATTCAAATGAGGGTGCATTTAAGCCAGAGGACAAACAAAGGTATTGCTCTGGTTGTCGCTCCATACAAGGACTTATAAACCAAAGATTATTAAGCTGTCTCCATAACTAACAGTGTTTTTTTCTCTTTTTTTTTAAATTGCTTTTAGCTCGGACAGGTTTTATTTTATGACCTGTGCTGCACCTTTAAATCATCTGATTTAAAATACGCGAGGGGCATAATTTCCGTCCCATCCTGAAATTTCAGCATTTCATTATATAACCGCTTCCCATCCTTCTTAATCTCCATTTTCCTGTTTCATGACCTCATCCTCTTAGTCTTTACTTCACGATTTAAAGCACAAGATGCTTTCATCAGTCTGCGTCTTACAATGTCCCCCCGTTCACTCGGCTTTACTTAACTGGCCTCAGCAGACTGACAACACCGCTAAAGCCATGTCTTATTCGCACAACAGAATCCACAGCATTGCAGTCAAGAGGGTATCAGCTGCAAATGAGCTCATATGGAGATAATAGTAGCATTTCCTATTCCATCACTGCTGCTGCTTTGATAATAATAATAAAAAAGAAAGCTATGACGGGTCGCTTTTTACAGATTGGCACTCCAGGTCGGTAATGTGTAATAAGCTTTACATAAATTCGTCCTATGTTGTAGGAGCACAGTCTTGCATTGAAACACATCGAGGACATTTATTTAACGGGGAAAATTACATTAGGGAATAATTGCCTTCAACAGTGATTGGAGCCCCTACTGTTAACACTTTGTTCAACCCCCTGTTGCCAATAAGATAGCACTTAGTCGTTTCCCATAACATTTTACAAGGCTGGCGCATGCAGAGAGAGGGATATTCGGCTATTTTTCTTTGCACGTTTTTTTCAGTTTGACCAGACATTCTCACTTCTTTAGCTCAAACCGTCTCAGGATTTAGCTGTGCAGAGAACATTGGTTTGTCTGTCCAGAGAACTATTTCTGTGTATATTTGGTCATATGATTGAACCTGTTGGAAGACATAATAATGACCCATTTTTATTTTTTAAACAAAGTCAACCTATTTTAAATAAAGTCTAAAATAATAATCCTGTCATACCGTATTTACCATCTACCACAGTTAGCCTGCAAATGGCTAAAAACCACAAATACTTGAGATCCCCTCTAAAAACACTTAACAGTTTAAACACTAAATTCATCTCAACATGCATTTATACCCAGAGCGAAAACAGTCTGATGACTACCACAGAAGCTGACACCCACAGTCGTCTTCCTCTCTGCTTACAGCCAATCAGTGCCATGGAAAATGAATAGCGCCCCTGGATTGGCTGCTTTACAAAGGCCGACCAATAGTATGTCAAGTAGCTTTGCGCAAAGGTATTTCAGCTTCCCGAGCTGCATTTTTTTGTGTGAATATTTTAGATATGATCTACAATTTAAGAAAAAAATCTACAGACAAGCAAATTTTCTGTGAATAATCTGGAATTTTCAGGTAAATCTGGGAATACTGAACCGCAAATTAGTGGGGCTCCAGTATCTCAACAACAAGTTCGACATTCTGATCAAATCGAGTTGATATGCGGGATTTACTTCATAGGAACTCTTAATGGTACCCATTGCTATGGTAGTGGTGGTTTTGTTGGAACAACTATCTTCAGTATTATTTTCCCTCCTGCAGTGAAAAAAACAGGAATTAAACCAAAAAAATAAAATTTCAGTCAGATAATGTTCTTCAGAACTGCTGTGTATCTTTAAATTTATACATCTGCAACAAAACAGATGTATAAATGACTTCTAGGGAAAAAAAAAACTTGAGAAAGGTCTCCAACTCCAACCGTGTCTGTCATCCTTTTGGCTGTTTGTTTTAGTTTTGGTGAATTTTTCTAATTTAATTCTGTCTGCTTTATTGCTGGATTTCCTCTATTCTTAATTGGCAGAGTTATGTTTCTGTTTTGTGTGATAAACATTTTACTCCTTTTCTTGTATTTAATTTTCGTCACTCATCTCCCCATTTTGTCTGCCTTTCCTCCTTCTTTTGGACCGAGCATCTGCTCTGTATAGCATATGTTGTGTCAGAGGTGTAAACATTGCACAGGAAATTGTGACAGGAGGTAGTATGCGTTTGTTATGTAGGTGAGACTTGGCACAGTGTCATGTTTTAATGGAGTCTGTAGTTCAACAGGAGTGATTGAAGATGCAGAGAAAAAAGGAAATGGGCTGAGAAAACAGCTGAAAGATGAGAAGGAGTAAAATCTGAGGAGGATTTTAAGAAAAAGAGCTGAAAGAAAAGGAGGCGGCAGTGGCAAAAGGAGCAAGTGTGGGTGTTATATGAAAAGAGGATGAGGAAGGGACAAACTAGAATAAAGTGAAGGCATAAGATTATGTTATGCTGTCTCACCTTTTTGGAAGTCTTAGCTTTAACAAGAGGAACAGGAAAAAGACCTGACAGACTGCAGAAAGGCTTACATAAGGTGGTCAAAAAATATGTTTTGCAAAGGTCACATCACTTCCTCCAAAGCAAGTTTTTTGACATGACTATAACAGTGTCTTAATTCTGACAGATTCTCCATGGAATCTGTCACATTAGCGCCACTAATGTCCAGTTTGATCGACTTCTCAAATCTTACTGTGAAAAAATAATTATATTGACTGCAGTGCAATACCTGTGATTTTACGTCAAACTGTTCACATGACTCAAGGTCTGACGATGACAATTCATTTAGAAAATGATTATGGTTTCAAACGGCGAGGCGTCGCGCTCAGCGGTTGATTATTATGTTGCCCCGAGCAACCACAACTGACATTTCCACACAAAAGCTGCTTAATAATGTCCAACAGCCATGATTTGTCAGCAACACG
Source organism: Girardinus metallicus (assembly GCA_903067095.1). Taxonomy (NCBI): domain Eukaryota; kingdom Metazoa; phylum Chordata; class Actinopteri; order Cyprinodontiformes; family Poeciliidae; genus Girardinus; species Girardinus metallicus. The sequence goes on from CAEGAE010076917.1 coordinate 8,091, forward strand.
TCCAAGCAACGGCTGACAGGATGGGGGATCTTTTGTCTGCGCCTCGTCGGCAAATTATCTGCTGGTGCCATTTGTTATTACAGCGGTTTTATGATTGTTGATTTGGTATTTAACAGACTTTTCTGTAACGCGCCCATTCAGTGATGAACAATTACAGTGTGACATTCAAGCACCGAAATCGCGCTAGACGATTCAGATTCACTTGACATTTGTCGTCGGTTTGTTTGGTGTCTTAATGGAAGTGTGATTCGGGGACGATTCTTCATTTTCCCCTCATCTGCTGCCAGCTGGTTTTAATAAGTGGAAAGATTTTTAGGCACTGCAAAAATGAACTTTTGGGGGAGCAATAATTCTAAGCAATTAAAATGTTTCACTTTTAATATAATACATTACTCGATGAGTAATTCAGCCTTTCGGAGGAAAGCTGAATTACTTATCAGTTGAATTATGAATGGCTTGTTACTCAGCAGAAGTTGAGTTTGAATTCAGTCCTATCTAGTTTAGCAACAGCGCGCTGATGCAGTTGCCAATGAACATCACCCTGAAATGTGGTTGTCATGGAAAAGATTGAAAGTCCTCATGATTCTGATGCTTGACTTAGTAGGTCGCCAGATATGATGTGCTGAAGAATGATAGCAGTGAGCTAAAATAACATTTTTGAGGAAATCATGATGCACTCAGTTTGCATGCTGTCACGGTTCAGACATCATCTGCGTCAACAGAACGCGATCATAGAGCGATTAGGTAAACTCTACGGAAACGTAGTAAAAACAACCACAGGGCTGCACAGTGCCTCCTCCGCTTCAGTGAGCTGAACAGAGTCATAGAATACACACTGCTTAAATATTTTGAATCAGCAATCCACCTAAACTAAAAAGACTTGCTGTAGAAACCTGCTGTATGGTTCCCAACGATTACAATCCATTAACATTTTTGCTCTGATGTTTGACAAGTGAGCAGTAGAACAGCGATCGGCACAGCAGCTTTGCAACAGGAAACTTTTGGGTTTGGAACATGGATTGTACTCCGACTCCCCCCCCAACCATCTGAAGTTTGTGAGATACAAAATGGTAGAACTAATCCGAGCTGTTCAATTGGAATTTTAGTTCAATGATCCTTATAAACGCGTAACAATTGAAGTTTTAAAATTTGTAGAAATTCTACTGATACAAGAGTCTTTGGGAGCATATTGAGAATTTTTGATTTGAAGCCATCCAAATACCGCACACTGTTGCTTCAGTGTTAGTAACGTTCTAACAGCTTCATCAGCATTACAGTAGAGAGCTTAATTTTTATCTCATTTTAACATGAATTAGACTGAAAGCTACATTTCCTCTTTATTTACAGTGCCTACCATGAGATGTGCAAATAATATGATGACATTACAGCTCCAATTATGCCTGAACACCATAAATCACTAGTAATGCGGGTGTAAATATTAACTAGATATTGCTGCCATAAAAATAAAATGTTCATGTGCATCATCTGCTGACTGGTTCTAATTGTCGCAGAGTAAACGACGCCGTTTTAAAGGTAACCCATAAAATGATCTAATGCTGTTTGCCATTATACATATGACTATTTGTCCACGTTAATGATCAGTCCTAATACGAAGAGATGCTGGTAAACACACACACTCCGGCAGCACAACAGCGGTGTGTCTCCAATTATTTCATTGTGTTTTGACACCATCCTATTTGGTGCTGGCGATGATGATGATGATGTTTTGCACTAATGCGTAATTAAACTCTTGCACATGCTGTTGCATTATCACATTTCAAGATTTGGAGAGAGCATCGCAGTTCATTTTATAGTCTCTCCGATCTTAACCACAACCACCGTTTCCCTGTCGCCTCGTAAGATGCCTTAAACTTTAAATGTAAAGCATTTATGTTGCATCGATTCGATTCACCTTCCCCGCAGTGCAATTATAAACACACAGACACACACGGGAGAGGAGATGCCGAAACAGAGATGATAGAACTGGAACTATTAATGTCATGTAACTTTTTTTTGCAAATTTGTCCAATTCCAATGCTGGAGATCCAGAGATTCGCAGCTCAGGTGGCTGAGAACTTTTAGGCGACGTTCAAACAGCAGGCAAATGTGACCCAAATCTGCTTCTTTTTGCCCCACATGACTTAGGCGAGACTTTTTCACATCACTCTGGATGGCCTGATTATGATTTTTACAGCTAAACAAAATTTGACGGTCATATCGCATTTCATTCAGCTTTTATATGCATTTTTGATTTGATGTGAGACACAATTCTGCACCAGCAGACACAGTAAATCTGGATGTAAACAGAAGTTGAAAATATTACATAGATTACGACAAAAGTGAGGCGCATCAGATCACAATCCCTTCCGACTGCACAGACAAACTTCCACACATAAGTTGCAGTCAGCACTTCACAAAAGCTTAGTTGTGCTTTCTTTTTATTAGCTTCCTTCGACTTGTGATGATTTTGTGACAACGCGGTTGGCTGCTGAACAAACTTTAAAAGCGATCCGTAGATGACTTCATCGATTGTTTCTTTTGTAAACTGTGTGCCGCTGTGTGACGTCACCGCTGCTCTTCTGCGCACGCGGTTCGCTTTGGGCTCATAAAACGTCCACACAGACGTCTGATTGCAGGCGTATGAATTAGTAGTATAAATGACTTGTAATTAAAGCAAATAGTCGAAGTAAAAATCTAAATCCAGCTGGTAATCTATGGCAAGGGGTAAGAGAATTTAATTATTTCCATCCAATCTGATGATCGGAGAGGCATTTTGCAAAAGAGAAAAGCCAAAAGTCTTTGGATGTTTAAAGCAACTCGTCGCCCCAGCAGACTTGCAGCTTTAACTTTAACTAATAGTTTTATTTGTAAAAAATTAAACTGCCAACTTCACAAGAATGCACTACTTTATGTTGGTCTGTCAAAAAATCCAAATGAAATAAACTGGAATATGTGGTTGACACAAAACATGTGGAGGCATCCAGAGACATGCAGCGGTATGCGTTTGATTCAAAAGTTTGGGTTTGCCCCCATTTGAGTTTGGCACCGCATGTTATTGCATGAGGACAAGGGGGTCACCGATCTCTGCAGGGCGGATGTGTTCTCAGCTCTCTTCCCCCCTTCAGCTCTAGTCTATTTTAACGCTCTGCTCTCCCTCACACCGATGACTGACAAAAGGTTCAAAGGTTGCAGTGAACTCTCTTCTGCCTCCTGCTGTCCTGGGGCTACCACACACCCGCTCAAGAACTGGAAATATTCAGCCACAAAACTTCAAAAAAGGTTTAAGTGAGGTCTGCTGCTATGCCCATAGGAAAAATAAAAAATACAAAAAAAAATACAAACCCTGCGATCACTCTACAAGAATTCACCTGCCAGATGCACCAACAAGTTCACATCGGCCTTGGGGAAACTACTGAAAGGGACTAGATTTCTCATAAGTAGAACAAGATTTAATTATTATGAATAAAAAAAAATGCTTAGAGAGAGCTTTATATAAGCATATTTGCAGAAAATTGAGTGGAAAGAATTAGTTTGGTATAAAAACGGGCACAAGCAATCTTTACCTCAGCAAAAGATTTGATCAAAACCAAATAAAGAATCTGGAATTTGCCAAAGCAGAAATAAAACGAGCCAGAACAGGACATTAAAGAAACATCTATGCAAGTATTCATTTCTTTAAAATGTCTTCTAGGTACATTCAAATTTTGTACATAAAATTACATTTTTAGCTGCAAGGCATTCTCATCTAAATTTAAATGTATAAAATACTTCCCAGTTTTTGCAATCCATCCACTGTATATAAGTTTTGACTTAAATTTAACTACTGAAATGTACTTTTTAATGATTATTCTAATTTACAGATTTTTGGTATCATGTATCAGTAATGGAGAATGAAACTGGAATACAAAGAAAAAAAACAACAACAACAAAACAAAAGACAAGGCAAAGCAAGTCTCAAATGTTTCTACTCTACATGAGGTCAGTATAAAATACATTTTGCTTCATGTTAGTTTAACTGGATTCCATAAATCACTGGGCCATACAGCGTTTTTTTTTTTGTTTTTTGTTTTCCAGATTTTATGTCTGTACGGACAATTAACACACATTAATTAATCAACACTTGAGTGTAAGTGTGGCTGTTTTCTTCCTTTTTTTTTCATCTGCCAACTCTGACGGAGGGTACTTTAAAGCTTATTTTAAATTCTCTGATAGGATGTGCCAAAATGCATGAAAAAAAAAAAAACTAATTTACATCCAGGAGTCTCTTGGTAATGCGCTGAGGGGAGTTAACCCGGAGAACCGGCGCTTTGATCACTGAACAGCAACTAGGGACAGAAAAGAAGATCGAGTCGTTTTACACAATTCACAATTTTTTTTCTGTGAAATGCAAATTTATAGCATGAAGTGAATATATGTGCTTCAAGGAAAATACTGGCGTTTATGATTTTTATTATTGTAAATGGTCAAATGACTTTTGTTGGTCAGTCATTTTACAGTGAAAAGCCTTGAATGCAGCATTTCTAGGTATATGGAGAATTAATGGTGCATTTACAGCTAAATTGTCCAAACTGACTGAAGCTTAACTTCTTCCACGCACTGCCTACAAAACACTTGACGTCCAGGGGACATCTTATGAACATTTCAGGTCAAAATCCCCACTTAGTCCAAAAACAACATGGAAAATCACCCGCATGTCCTCCCGACATAGCTGTTTAGGCTTAATTAGGAAAGTCTGGTTTAGTGGTTCAATTACAGAAATTGAATTATTTGTCTGTTTGCAATTTTAATGTATTGTATCAAAAAGACTTCAACGGAAAATCTGTGTAGATTTTTGTTGTTGTTGTTTTTAATTCGATTAATCGTCGGAATAATTGAATTCACAGCCAGAAATATTGGTCAACTACTCAAACGGGATTACAGACTAGTCATATACTCAACGTATACGAATAAAAAACATTTTAGGGTGCAATATATGAGATATTTTTTATATTTTACGCCCTTTCTACTAATACCACCCTGGGTAACTGGCTATAAACTAAATAAAACCAGAACTTGGCAAAAAAAAAAAACAACAAAAAAAAAAAAAACCCCAAAAAACAAAAACTGGATATATTTTAGAAGAAGTCGTTTCAATAAATCTATTTTAAAATATATTTAAATATATTTTTGGCACTAAGATCAACTTTTTTTCTTTTCTTTTTTTTAATTTAAGGTTTTGCTGGCTTGTGTGTACAAATACCCATGAACAACGTATGCATGAACAACAAGCACACACAGCCTGAAACCGTCCAAAGCAATAAAGCTCTATGCTGGGCTCATTTAGCACAGAGAACCACATCAGTTCATAAAACAGTCATTAAACACACAAATCCAGTTGCTGCCTGAAGATGGCGAGTTTCTGCTCTGTGTGTCCCTGGAGGTGTGTTTGATCTCCTGACTGTGATAATGTGATATCCAGCCTTTGTATTTGATCACTACGCAACCACCGTCGAAGGCTGGTAAACACACGCGCACACACCGCTATCACCACAATGGCGGCACTGAGCTGTGTGCTAAGTGTGTGAGTGAATCAAACGCAAAGAAAGCTGCTTTTAATCAGGCTGCGCAGAGGAGCTGAGGTGAGATTAATGGCAACAACAAAAAAAAAAAAAACCCTTTTAGATGGCAAGAGAAGAACAGTAATGGGCTGATTTAGCTTGAACTGACATGTTGTTGATTTGTGGAAACGTCAGATGAAATTACTTCTGTGATGCTGCTAATTATGTCAGAGTTAAGATTCAGGGTGTGCATTTCACGAGCGTAACGTGCCCTCAGATCAATTTTTCTTACGATTTCAGAACTGAATTGAACAAACTCTTTCTTCAACAAAAGTTGAAGAAAGAGTATTGCCCTTTACATTTAGGAGTCATAATCAGAGTCGTCTGAACGAGATGAGATTTTAGCAATGATTTGAGGAAAAGGCCAAGTATTTCTTTGAGTTTTTACAAACTTCTGGGCTCTAAAAATGGATGAAAATGCAACCAGGAGTGAAAACTTAAAGCGCTCAACGTCATTTATAAGAGCTTAGACTGGTAGATAGCACCTAGGATACGAGTTAAATGGGAAAATATATCTCTGGACTTTATGGCATGAGAGGTTTAGTGCCTAAAAACAACTAAACTTTATTTAATATTACAATTTTGAATTTATTTTATACAGAAATGTACAATTTTGACCGCTATAACGCATTACCACGTAACTACAGAAATATTTTAGGCTGCTATCAATAAGTATTAAGATGTTTGAAGTAATTAAACATGTTACTCTTAAAGTCAGAAATATTTTTGAAATGTAAGCTAATTTAGCTTTTGATGGCATCTCCACCATCATTGTATTTCCATGTAACATTTACAAATTGAACATTTTTATTTTAGGTCAGCTGTTTAACAACATTGTTTCCAAACTTGTACAAAAGCTCATTTTGCCCATAGTTTGTCTTTTTGAACTATCACCAGGCTTTATGTGAACATCTTAAAGGTGACATTTTCAATCTGCATCGAGCGAAGAGCCGATCTTAACATACGACCGTCTTCTTAGTAGATAGGTGGCTGCACAGCCTGAAGGGAAAAAAATAAAACAAAGCTGATGACACGAGTGAATTGTGTGATTCCGTTTCCACATAAAAAGCAGTAAATGTTTGTAAAAGTAGAAACATTGAAAAAATGTTAAACAGAAACACCGGCTGACTTTACCTGTAGCCTGAATAATGCGCAAACTGTTATTTTCTTGTCAATATTTGACTTCATTAACATTGAACTCAAATATTGTCAAAATACGACCTTAAGAAATGTTTAGGCTTGTGTTAACATCAAGATGGGTAATATTTACATTATAAAAGTGCCTTAAATCTGTATTGGTTTGTCAGTGAATTCATAAGTTACATCATAGATAATACACCTTCACAAGTTTAGATAAAAAAAAACAGTAAAATAATACCCTCTTGAGAAAATTTGTTGCTCTTGTTTGTCAAGTAGCAAAACATAAATCAATTATGAATCAATTGCTTGGCTCGATGTTTTTTGTAGTGAAATAAATGATGATGTATTTTAGTATCTTATAGTAAATTAGATTTTTTGGTTTCAGCATGTCCACTTTTCTCATGTATGGAGGAAAATGTGGGACCATATGTTGCCATGGTTACGTACAAGCCAGCGAGCAGCTGGATTTCAAAGAAAAAATTTGAGATTCCTTCAGAAAGATCGGGGGAACTTTGAAACAAGTCGTCTCTAAAACACTGATTTTTTTTTTTTTTTGAGGTATAATGAAATTACAGGTGATTTAAAACTGTTGTACAGTTCTATACTAAAAGAAAACAACTCAGCTGTTATGGCACCAGGATAGTGTTGTAACAGTTAAATTAGTAGTACAAATCATAAAGCAAATCACATTATGGCAATGCATTATTAATTAGTCCATGACTCAGAATTAATACATGAATAATGGCACACTGCTTAATGAGCTCTCGTTGCTTACCATCTGTGTAATAGAACTGCTGCGTTACTGATGTGAACTACATAGTTCACAGTCGATAGATGAGCTAAGTGCTGCTAGCTCGTAATTGGGCTACGTTTTATGTGAAGGCAGCTTTGCTGTGCTGCTGATGCCGTTCATAGATTTTTGGCTCTTTGTTTTTTGCTTGGATGAATTAATTTACATTAATTCATCTGTTTGAAGTTGATACAGTATGCATTTACTGTATCATTTACTTAAAAGAAAAGCAACAATTGTCACCTCAAACCGTTTTAAAATTATCCAAAATTATTTTGTTTTTGACAACCACTTTTCTCATTTTGATACATCAATTGGAACAAAAATATAAAACACTAGTGCCTAAATGTAGCTAAGTAGTAGTTTGAATAAGTATTTATTTCTCAAAAAAGTACAGTTTGCCATTCTGCACTTTACAGAGTAATGTGTGATCTTAGATGGTGAATTAGCTGGGCTATATGCTCTGGTAGCAAACCTGCAATTAGCCGCTTAACACGGTTGCTGCTTCTACCAGCTGTAGTTTAGAAATAGGGTTAAGGGTGATGGTTCTTAATATTCAACACGACTTCCCATCTTTGTGACTGGGAGTTTCTAATCCACCAAGTTTGCCTGTCTTATAAGAGGGGGGAAAAAAACTTTTTTGCACAGCTGAAGAAGATTTGGAAGGTTGTGATTAAAGCATTTTAAACATCATTATACCTTGATATTGGCAAGCCTTTCATTTAACAGTATAAAGTTTGAGTTTCAGCTTGTGTGGTTGAGTCAACAAGAAAATTCAATTCAAGTTTTTTAACCCAAGTCTCAGAAAACATGAAAAAGATGGAAATCAAGGCCTCGTGAAGCCTATACCTGGCTGATTATGGCTTCATTTTATGGCCATCATGTTATACATAGTAAAACTCTAAACTCTGGTACTGAAATCTGATGACTTGTGACAAATTTTGTATCAATCAGTGCCACCTGCATTTGGGCAAAAACCTTCAGATTTTTGCCCCCACCCCAAAAAAAACTATATCTGGTAGTTTTATACTGGTAGGATAAAACTACCAGTACATTTTTTCCCCCACATTTCTCTTGTGGAAAAGTGAGTTGTTGGGTTGGTGAAGTAGGCTTGCTTACCTACTGACAAAACAATTGGTTTTTGACTCTTTCAATTGTAATCAAACTAAAGCTCAACTCAAAGCAAAATGTCAACTGAGACAATGACATGCTGCATAGGAAAGACATAACATAACCACAAACCATGCACTACAATTTGGGAATTGCCCTGCAGTTCCAAGTTTTGGAAACCAGAGAAGTTTAAGTGAGAGTTGAAGTGTTTGATCGATGCTGATTGCCCATCACACCTGTCTGCTCCTTCCTGTTGCGTCTCCACTCCGGGGTTTCGAGCACAAGGAAGAAGGAGGATTCCTTACTGTACTCCTCCCGGTCTAAGATTCTAACGGTTATGGTCTTCCTGTATGGGACAACACACGTACACACAAACACATACAGAGGGAAGGTGGTAAATGCATGCATGAAAGACAAAAAATAAAAATAAAAAATGGCATGACAAGGTATGCAAATTAAAACACATATAAAACGATTACAAAAAAAAACAAAACAAAAAAAGAAAACTAGGTGGTAGATGTGGTGAGATGAGGTGACCCCGCAGTCGGCTGCATGCTCCCCCCCGGACGCATCAGGAGGAGAGTAAAACGAAGAGTCAGAACATTCAAAACTACGTCTCCTCCTGTGGAGTTTCCGTGTTAACAGCATGCAGCCACTGCGGTATGGCGGACGCTCTGGAGCTTCACATGGTCGGCTTTCAGAACCGGTCAGGAGGCTCACCCTCTTCTTGACCTTTGGCGTCGTTGCTCTCCACCAGGCGAGGCTCTCCGATCTCAATGTAGAAGGCTTTGTTCTTCTCATACTCCTCGTCATCAATTATTTTCACCTTGATGATTTTACTGAAGGTGCGGGAGGGAAGGCAGAGAGGAAAAGGAGAAGAAAAAGAAGGCAGAACAGTGAGGACAGGACAAGCCAGAAACTGGAAGTAGAAGAAGCTGGAAATAAATAAAAAAGAAAACAAAAAAAAACACATTCCCCACAGGCTCACATCAGGAGACAGACGGATTATTTATTGCCTCTTTCATCTTTGATGCATTTAAATTAGCTCAAATCAGTACAAACCAGATGGATCTTGTGAAAGCCACTCTGCGCTCAGCAAACATCCTAATCAGGACTCCATTCGATTTTAAACTCAAAGTAGATACCAAGTCCATTTGTTAACATCAAATACATAAACGCTAAAGTGGTGCATGAAGTACATAAGCATGTTTTTTTAAATCGAAGTTTGAGATTTGCAGACTTATATGACAAGTTGACATCAATCAGACGCAACATTACAACTATTCAGCTGCAGAGTTCGTAGCACCAAATATACAATCACAAACGTTTAGTTTCACGTGTTTTCATGAAACCAACCCCTCTCTCACCTACCAAGACGGATAGCGGTGCATATTTGGTTCACATATGATCCACATTTGTAATCCTCCTCTGACCCACATACATTTAGTCCTAAGTAATGATGTTGGCGCAAGGCAAGTCTGGCTGCCGAGAGTCAGCTGCAGGTCCAGACATGCTGGACTTGCTCATCAATTTTCAGAATAGTACGCACTGTTCCAGTTTAATTCTGAAGCCGAACCAAAATATTAGAATAATCCATGCATAGAAAGAGTCCTTCAGTAAACACAAGAGACTGATCTCACAAAGTCTCCATCACTTAAGAGCAAAAAACAAGAATCCTTGATGGGACAAAAAAATCAATAAATCTCTTCCTGAAATCTTGTCTGATCTCAGTTTAGACCCACAGTGTTGGGGATGTCTGTAACTGCAGCAAAATGTTTTGGTTTGAGATGATAATTCAGGCTTTGGTCATAGGCCAACACCTTTTTGTGCGACTTGCACACACAGTAGTTCTTTTCCAGCATCCCATCAAATTATTTGAGGCAAAATTGAACCTCCAGCAGGTCAAGAGAAGTGGGTCCGTCATCCGTTGCGGTTGTGCGTCAGATTTAAAGGCCTACCAGAAACGCATGAATACAAAGATTCCTGCTGGAGCTACTGTATGTAAAAAAAAAAAAAAGTTTTATATGTTGAAATCTATGTAAATCTATATAATATTTTTTAAAAATGCACTAAAGTCTCAACCATAATTTAAATGATTGATAAGTATATGAATAAAATGTAAACAAACTGAATTTACATTGGGCATTTCTAGTCAAACTGACCGCTCTAAGCACTTTATGCTACACCAATACAGAAATATTTAAATTATATTTGGCCAATATAAACTGATCACATACCAATCATATATGAGTACCTCTTGAAATCAGTGTTCCTCTGCACTCTGTTGGGAATGTAAGCTCAGATTTCCACTTCGAGTCATCCATTGCACAGACATGATTATATCAAAACTTGTGATACACAGTCGTGACTTTGTCCTGCTGTTCTCCCTCACCTATTCAATATATTTAAAAAAACCGACAACAACAACAACAACAAACCTGGCTGTGAAATGCAACAGTAATGTGTGAATGTGAGAAATCAAGCATATAATTTCTCTGAAGCTGTTTTTTTTTATTGAACAACAACGGTGTGGTTGTATCTATTAAACTCCTCACAGTGAAGTGTGTGGAACTGAGTGCGTTCATTGTTGAAGTTGGCCTCTGTCATCTTTGAAGGTATATTTCGTGCTCCGTGTCTGAACGAGAGCCTGCAGACATGGCTGTTTATCTTGCGTTTTCAGTCTGGAACAACACCCTCGGTCTGATCCAAATCCACTACAGGCAATGACAAAAAGGCAGCAGAGAGAAAACTCGTAATCCGGCCCACGGGGTAGGAAACGGGAACATACACGCCCTGTGTGAGCGTCATCTCTGATCACAGATCTGGAGCCCGTGTTGAACGCTCCATGAAAAGGACGTTGCACGAGCGCCATTGCATTTGAACCCATGCTCGCCAAGTGGCTCAGATACATGCGACCTCTTCAAGCAGAAAGGGACTCATACAAACCCAGACGATGATGCCCACGTCATCAATTATGAGCGCTTATTCAAAAATAGCTTGACCCCGCTTGTTTTTCTTACCGAACACAGTGGTGTTCATTCATCCAATTTTATGCATCACATGTCAAATCAACTGCGTCACTCTAACGCTGTAAAAAATAAAATAAAATATTCTAATGCCACAGGCAAATACAAAGAGATGCAACAGAGTTTAGCTTATTGCATTAGAGGGATAACTGCGCCTAGCTTTGTCTCTCAGCAGCAGATGGAGAACAGATTTACCCTTCTGCTGCAGAGAATCCCATGACCACCAGGCCGACACTGAAGAAATGATGGCGTTGACTTCTCCTCTGCCACAAGGTGGAGCCATTGAGAACCTTACTCTCACTGTTGATTAAATCAAAATACTCAGGATGTCATGACTGAGAAACCTCACAGCTACCTCCGTCAGTAGTAAAACATAACCACTGGTGCAGCTTTTACCTCATACATATATTTGTAAGATCAAGATCTTGAATTCAAACAAATAAAACTGACAAGTACATCATGGTAGAAGCAACAAAATTTGATTTTTGCCTTTATTTTAGCAGGACGGCTTTGAACAGGGAGAAGACCAAAGATAGCACCTCGATAACGCCGACCAGAGAAACATGAGAAAACAGAGAAACATGAGAAAACAGCTTCAAGTTGGGTTTGCCTTCTAAAGAAAACCATTTTAATCAAATTGGCGATGTAGTAAATGTTTTGTGTGATTAATCTAATTTTTCAGAGCCTGTGTTTTGCTTCCAAAAATAAATCCTAAATCATTCACTGAGGAGACAGAGTAAAATACCTGAGTCAATGCCCAGATTTCCATAAAATGCCCCAGAAAACTTTATACACCTATTAGCGGGTTACTAAAAAAGAAATATAAAAAAAACCACACACACACACACGCCACACTTTTCAACTTTTCTTTTGTAAAGAACTGCACTACTTTGAGTTGTCTACCACAAAACATGCCAAAAACATAATAATAAAGTTTGTGGTAACATGAAAATGCATAAAAACTTCAAACAGCATGAATCTTCTTGCAAGACACTGTGTTCAAAGTCGCAACTGCAAATATTTCCCAAAATCATTTTGTCCCTTTTAACTTGTTTGAGAATGCCAGTTCACAGACGACCACCAAACGGGACATGATAAAAACGCACCAGTATATGGACTTCAGCGCTGCAGTCGAGACGTGCTTAATCATCATCAGCTGGCTTTATTTTCATCCTATTTGAAAAAGCATTCATGTTGCATTTAGTCTGCACAACTTTGACTTCGGTATCATTTGTGTCGATCAAAAACAAACATGTTCATCGACAGAACCTCCCTGTCCGAGCCTGTGCTTTAATCTACCAATGCTGCATAAAGGGATAGGTTAACGGGGTGTGACGGGATTACTTTTGTGCGATATGTTCAAAATAAATTCATTAAATGTACTGAAATATGAGCTAATGGACCAACTGAATGTAAAATACACAAGTTTTAAAAAAAAATTTTTCTCTAAATATTTGCTGCCTGAGTGAGCTCACGCAGGAGAGCATCCTTGGTTGTCAAAAGCATCAACCACACCTGCAACCTCAGAGTCAGATTTGTCCCCACAAGGATATAAACACAGCGGCGCTCTCAGACAGAGGTGGTATCACACTCGCAAGGCAGCATTCGCACATTTTTAACACTATCTTGCCTTCACGCCCCCCCATGAGCACACTCAAGGAATTTTGGCTTCAGGAATCCAAATATGCACACAGTTACACACAAGTTACTCTAGGGATCGCGATGTGTGCATATCCGTCGTTCCGCAGAGATGCCCTCCATCTGACTTTGCTAAAAAGCAGGAAGAAAAAAAACAAAAAAAAAACAAACAATCTGAGCAGCTGTGACAGATCCCCACTCCAGTGCTTCTCCCACTGCATACATCTCCTCTCATTTGCTCTCCCTCCACTTCATCTGCCGTTCCCGTCGCTGATCCTTCATACGTAAAAATTTTGGTCAGTGTTTGGAAAGCACTTCTCCAACGCTTAAAACAGAGAACGCGTCCAGAAAACCATCCAGATAAATATTAGGTTTTAGAAATACGCAGCCAGAAGACTGCGCTCCACACACGCGCACACACAGTCGTGTACACTACAAATGCCAACTCTGTCAGCAGGGGATGAGATTGGACAAAAATGCAATTTCCCTGCATCTGTTGTTTTTCTTCAGCTCTTGATTCGCTCCATCAACTTTTGTGTCCACGTACTTTTCCAAGCTCGCCTTATAAGAAACTAAAGGATTCTCCGACTGCTATTGTTGCAAAATGGATACCAAGTGCCATTTGTTTCTGTTGCAAGACAGAGTGTACGTTTTGTGACAGATTTAAAATACAAGACTAGTTTCTGCTGACACAAAAGCCGTCGTTTCAGAATTCTCTTTACAGCTGGAGGTACGCAAATGTGACAATTTTCAGATACAGAACAATGTATGTTTACCATTTTCTGTTTACCACAGAAAAATACTCAGTTTCCTTTAGAAATTACAAATTGAATGTTGAGAAACTGCTAACCGGAAATTGCCTGCAATGTAAGCAGCCGTCCTCCACTGTGTAGAGAGAAGTGCTGAGCCAAACGAAGCGGCCGTTCATGTCAATTCAGTATTTGGAAGCTTAGCCTACACGGACTGAACGGCTTCGTTCACTTCCTCTGCTGCCATTGCTCAACCTGCAGACTGACTGCAATTCTAAAACGGCGCAGGCTAAAACAGCAAAGGCTTTGTGTTTTCCCCCAAAGGCGGATGTGTTTTACTTTGTCTCCGTATCTCACTTCCTTTTCTCTTTCATGGCATTCCTGTGAAATTGCTGCATATGCCAGAACAAAATCGACCTCGTGTCTGTCTTGGTCGTAGAGAATCACAATCGGTCTGCAAGGCTCAATTGACTTTAACATGTTCCAATTGTTGCGTACGTTTTCAATCAGAACGGACGCTATAGCGAATCTGGACCCAAAGTCTCCTGTGGGCAGAAACACCGCTGGTCCCCTTCTCCAACTCTGCTCAACTAATATGGAAAAAAAGTGGAGTCCTCCAGGAAGCACATGTCTATTTTGTGTTCACAGTACAAATATAATCCATCATTTCATAATTTTTCAGCCTGCTCTATGAGTTTACAGTTTTGTTTTTGAAAATAAAGAAATCTGACTAGCTCTTTTTATTAAGAGATTTGGAAACCGAGTCACAGTTACGACTTATTTTGTTTTCTTTGCGCTCCTCCTTTTCCACCACCTCTACGTGGTTTTACAGATCAACGCATCTCATGTGCTTTCAATCAAAAAGATTTAAGAAATGATAAAGATGTACTTTTTTCAGTATCAGGTCATATTTAAGTCCCAATCCTACGTGGACTACAATCCACTAAAACTAATGCGACTTAAGTGCTCCGTTTTCAAATTAAAGTACAATCTGAATCCCTTTGCACAACAGATAGTGCTCCAAAGAGCCTTCCTTCTGCTGTGGTCCATATTTAATTCTAGTAGAAAACTGTCTCTGGCATTAAACACAGATGGACAGACAGGAAGTCATGAAGCACAGCAGGCAGCGGCGTGAGTAACTCCCCTCCTTTAGGCGACCGGCCTTGACGTATTTGGATCGGAAAATTGGACTTTGGGAATCACCAATTTATTTTTATGTTAAGAAAAATGCTGCTTTTGTGTGTGTGTGTGTGCTCTTATGGAAAACAAGATAATTTTTGAGCAAACCAACTGATTAAAACCCCGTCGCTCCGGTTTGCTCGCAGCAATGACATTTATATAACTATAGCCAACGTGCGGGCATATTCTTTTATGTATGCATTTGCATAAATAGCTGCCGTCCAAACTGCTTATGAATGTGGGTGTCTTCTGTCCATTTGTGTAAACAACTGGCCTTTCAAGCTCGAACGTGTTTGTTTGTGTGGAGCAGATTGCTGGTGGGTTGAATTCAGTCAGACTAAACAAAACACGGGTAACATGTACATGTTATGTCACCGTGGCTGGAGGAATGAAGCGTCCCTCATGGGCGCCTGTTCCTATAGAAAGCTCACCGAAGAGCCTCTGAACAAACATTCAACAAAACGAAAGCCACATTATGATAAAAAAAATAAATAAAAATTAAAGTAACGGTTAAGCTGTAGGCTTGACACAGTTTTACACAAGAGAGCAGCACGAGTACGTGTGTGGTTTTATTACACGCTGACTTTTATACAGCTAAGACGATAATGATGCTAACCAGAGCTGGAAACCACAGCAATAGTTGAGCAGCACTCAGCCAGACGTCCGCTAATAAGATCCATTCTGCTCACTAACAGGCCTACAAATAATACTGACTTCAATACGGCTGGAGGAAACCAGAAATGCCAAGAGTTTTTGCAGCGGGGCTGCTGCTGCTGCTGGATCCCTTTGGTCTATGGAGATTAAAGGCTGTATTTCGGTGAGCCCTGTGGATTTGGTTATGACTAATAGTTTAATAAAAATAGTTTATTCTCTTCAGTGTCAAGATACTTGCTTCCAATGAGATCTTATGTCATTTATTTTATTTCTTCAGGGGAATCGGTGCAGTTTGATGATCTGACGTTTGCTTGTGGTTTGCAATAATTGAATCCAATGAAATGGCAAACTGTTTAGAACCAACCATATGAATACTTTAACATATTTCAACTGCTAATTTGTTTGTATTTTAGTATTTAAATGGACAGCATCTTGCTTCGTGTTATGTAAGCCTGTGTTTTGCTGTGGTGAAAATATAGCAAAGCTCACATTTATTAGCCCTGCTGGTGGAAAATATGTGAGGAAATTCTTAATTTATTTACATATATATTTACTTTTTTACATTTAAATATACTTACAAATCTAAAACAAAACAAAAGCTTTCAAAAGACTGTTAAAAAGAAACTTTCCCATTAAACGCAGTCACAGCTTTTATGTGTGTTTATGTAGCTAGCCTATGTGTGTGTGTGTGTGTTTATGTTGATCAAATGAATTGGTAATCCACGACTTCTTGGGATATAAATATGACCCAACAGAGGATATTTTCTCTCTTCTCCAATTCTTCAAAGTGGGAAAGACAAGAGAACATGCCAAAGAAGTCAGAAGCTTTGTGATTTCTACAAATCAGGAATATACAGCAAGAAACGACTCATGCCAATATTTACCACTATTGCTTAAAAAAAAAAAAAATCAAAAGTGAGACTGAAACTGTGATAAACAAGTCCCACATTTTACTGGTTCATGATCAGAGGGTCAGTTTATCAAGGATATGTCCATTAATCCATTCATACCAGTTTAATGTGTATTCACACAGGCCATTTTACTTTATTTGGGGTGAATACTGATTATTGTACTCCAAAATACATTCAGCAACAAATGAATAAAATTGAGCAGGATGTAAGTGTAATTATACCCCTTTAAGAGGTACATCTCTGGATGGATCCATTAGAGAAAAATGTTCCGTAATCCGCTCTAGTTCCACATGAGAAACTTTTCAAATGTTCTCGGCCCGGGTTAAAAGTTTGGCGAGGAGCTACAGCGACTTGTTTTCCCTGCTCAGTGCCACTTCATCAGTTTGAAACAGAGCAGGCCTCTGAACAACAATGTTTACCGTGAAAGTCATTTTTATACGACAGCGATACACAAATCAGTGGACAAAAGCATAAACAGCAGCCATTCTCTATTTTATGTCACCGGCGAAAGCGTGTGTGTACGTAGCTGTGCCTAACAGTTTATCTGTTGGTGTGTGTTTGGATCAGATTAAGCCATTTCCTATCATCTCAGGGAGTTTCCCCTTCTCCACCCCCGCCTGTACCCTCCACTCATCTTCTCACAGACTTTCTCCACTTTGAGCCTGGCTCTCCCCCATCATTCCTATCTGCAGTGTAGCTTGTTAACCAAATAAGGAGTTTGGAAAATCCATGGGACTCCCTTGCAGACACACAGCCTCTACACAGGAAATGTCTTCGGAGAGCTTGTACATTTGATTGAAAAAACACAAGTGAGTGCGTGGTGCTCGCATTTAGAGGGGAATAAAAATAATAATAAAAAAAATATATCGGTTGGGATGTATTCTTGGAGACATGGAAGTCCGCACTTGTGTTGAACACCACTGCAATTAATATATATATTAAAAATAAAATAAAATATATATATATATAAGTATATACACATCTGCGTACCGTTAAGGTACGCAATTGAGGACTTTACCTTAAATAGAGCTCCACTCCAGAGGCGTGATCAAATACGACTGTGTAGTAAAACAGCCTCGAGCTGCTTTTAAGTTTCAACTGAGGGTTTTTCCTCTATGGACTTATTAATGCTGACTTCATCATAAAACACTAGTCAAGTTCATACAGGGACAAAATGTGCAAACTGCTGGCCATTAGAGAAAGCTAGCAAAGCTTAGTGAAGAGGAGGTGAAACCACGAGGGCAAAAACAAAAAGGGCTGGAAAAACAAACACGCGACTCCTGTTAAACATGTACCAATCAAACATATGCATAATGAGATGGGACCGAGTGTGTGGATGCGTGTGGGCGTGTGTGTGGGGGTGTGTGTGTGTGAGACAGGGAGAAACAAGCTATAGAAAAGAAGCTACATGAATGCTAATCAGCTGATGCTGCCAGAGCAGCTGCACTGCTCCAATATTTCCAGGCCATTTATGAGATCTCAGATGCATGATGGGAGCAGAGCACACAGTGAGTGACACAGTCAAGTGGGCTGATTAGCCTCTGGAGCCATGAGCCATGATGGAAACAGAGAAAACATCTCGTTTATACTCGCCATGCCTCGATACGAAGCGCAGTTTTCAGAAAAGGTTGCGCAACGGTCCGTCAGAGCTGATGGATTCTTCTTCTGTCACTTTATGTGAACTTTTCTTAGTTCATATTTAAAAGTGCAAAACTTGTTTTTTGTTTTTTTGTTTTGTTTTTTTCCTCCCCAAAACCAATAACCACATGAAAACACCACTATTTGCCCTGCCAAGTATAAACATGGTTTTGTCAAGTAGACTGTGCTGGTTGGCAATGAAACTACAAAGAAAAAAGTAAATTTAGCTCGATAAACTTTGAAGCATGTGGTTTAATCGGCATTTCGATGCCTCGGATACGTCAAACAAGCTATTTTCTTCCCGTTACATAAACCAGAACCAGCGCATTTGTTCTGCCTTACCACAGCTGCCTTCTAAATCTGGATCTTCTCATTCACTTGTATCCAAAGCAGATATGTCCACATAATTATTTTATGTCTAGGTGTCATTCAGAAGCTTATTCCTCCGCCTACATTGACCGCCTCCATTTGAGTTATGTTTAGCATTTTGCTTCTCACAAACAGCCACTTCCTCCACTTTAAAAACAACAAGATACACAAAGAGCACTCAGGAGACCCGCACAGGGAACCGTACAGGAGAAACGCGGCCCAATAAAGAGAAAGTTGTTCTTCTACCATTCCAAGTATGATGAATCTATTCCTTTTTAGAGATGGGGAGCACTAAGCTATGGATGGGGTTTGCAACCAGACTAACTTTTTCCATTCCTACATGCATCGTCAGCAATGGGAAAGTTCAGAATGGGCAGCCTGACTGGTCTGTAGCTAGGGAACAAATTGCAATGCACTGAGCAATTTCACACTTTTTTTATATATATCAGGGAACAGATGCACCTGCATCAATGAGCCTTACATGCTCATAACCTTGATGCTAATCGGTCATTTGGATCACTTGAGAGATACGGACCACAGAAGACTGGGAATATCCCATATGAGCTGTAGTTTGGGAGATTATTTGACCAGTTGTCTAGGCATCATAAATTGACCCTTGTCCCACTCATTTGAATCCCAACATCTGCCCATTTTCACCTAATTTCTATCACATCAACGTTGGCAGGAAAATATTTACTTGTTGCCAAATACAACAAGTGTCATTGTAAGATTGACATTTTCCACTTCACCCTCCAGTGGTCATAATGTTATGCCTAATCTGTGTAAAAATAAAACCTTCAATACCAGAAAATGTACCAATAGTCTGTAAGCACTGTGGGAATACAGCAACTGGCTAACTATTAACGATGCTAAAGTTCCTATCAGCACTAAATTAAACGGCTACTTAAAAGTTTATCATAGAGTCTGGACTTTTTTTTATCACTAATTCTAAAATATATACAATAATATGCACCAATATTATTTTATTGGTGAAAGAATGAAATTTAATAGCATTTCTTGGCTTTAGGAGGTGCTACAAACTAGACAAGCATAAAACCGCAATACGCTAACATGCATATTATACAAGTGTTACAGATTCTTTGAAACACAGTCGACGTTCAGTCGAGCTTTTACTTTATTTCCCAAAAGTCTTCTGCAGTTTTTCTGTTCTTCTGAACTCCCATTTCGTAACATCTCAAACTGGTCATCTAGTTTTACCTCCAGAGTTTTGTGATACAAAAACTAAAATCTGCACCACCTGCCTTCCACCGACTACACAAAGGAACAGTTTTGTCACAGAAAACTACAAGGTGCCGTTTCCAAACGTGCCCACATGCTCCCATTTTTTTTTTTTTTTACACCGGAGACACCAGTATCATGCTGATGCTTGCACGTATGCCTTGTGGTATTAACAGTTGCTAAACTGCATAATTGGTTTTTCTTTTACAGTAAACAGCCGCGCAGGAACCTTTCTTCCCCCGTGCATTTTCAGCCCGAGCCAGCACCTAACCCCCCCTGGAACAAGGAATGGACAATTTCCACTACATTTTTCTCCAAAAAATGGCAGTCTATGTCTTTCTGTTCATTTAAGTTAAAAAGGGAGATTACATCCCTACCCGTTCTTGCTTTCAAGATTTACTCCCTTTGATCGCTCGTGCGCTCGTTCCACCCCTCAATCTTTATTTGGCTCATTTTACCCTCATTTAGCCTCTTCACTTCTTTTTGATGCATGCTCCCCCGTTTACCAACTTCCTCCATTCCCCCTTGTTTTCTTTGATTACATGCTCAAATGCTTTGCAAGTCAGCAGTAAAGGCAATGTACTCAAGAAAACCCAGGTAAAGAACCTTTAAAAAGTAAATGCAGGCAGGTGGTAGAACATCGTTGAAAGAAAAACGGATTGATTTTATGTTGCTTACGACAAGTAGGGAAATGACATCCTGCAACTGGGTAAAAATGATAAGAATCCTCAGGCATATTTTTTTACAGCAGAATTTAGAATTTACTTTTCATATCTTCAACTAATTTGCTCCTTTCAATACTGCTAGAAATGGAGCAATGCAGACAATTTCATCATATCAACTATGTTTCTTAGTACTAGGCAAGTTTTTCATTTTTTTGTTCAACTAGACGGATTAGCAGGAAAAATGATTCAGGCTGAAAGAGAGCGAGACGAAGCACGACTTAAAGCAGGAATGCTGAAGGCAGCGCAGGATACAAATTTAAAAGACAATTCCAAAGAAACAAAGGATTTGTTTTGAAGATAAATGAAAAGGCCACTTAACATCAACTCTTTTCTAATATTCATATGCTCCAAATATGAATATCCCCAGTAAACTATCAAAAGTTGTTCAAACTTTTAGTGTGTCGTAGTTCTTCAAGAAATATTAGAATCATTTAAAATTTGCAAGTCAGTCAGTCAGTGGAAGCTTGGAGTTTAAAAATGTGTTGATTCAATTCAGTTTATTTACATAACCCTAATTCAGAATACATAATATCAAGGCGCTTTACAAAAAAGATTCATTCAACCCAATCATGCATATACATTCCATTTGATCTCGGTTTTCTATCCATGCAAACCCAGCAGATTGCATCAAGACGTGTTCCTGCTGCAATCATGCTTTCTGAACAAGTATGTAGCAACAGTCTATAATCACTCGCATCGCATCGTTGACTTTACAGTAATCCGTCACACCGAGCATGCATGCAATGACAAAACATTCATTTGGTCCCGGAAAACAGCGCTTTGAACCGTCTGCCAGAGCGAAATCTGACCACACAGAAGGCAGCAGAAGAAAAGCAAACGGTGGCGCAATTCAAAGAGAGGGAAACCATACAATAAACCTCCCTGTCCCTCTTCCCCCCATGCTCTCTGCTATTATCCTTAAACTAAGAGATTATGGAAGAAAAGAAGAGAGTTCTGCAGTATCTTCTTAACCTAGGTCTCCCTTCCTCGTTCCCGTTCTCCTTTTCCCGTTGTTGTCAGGGTTCATTTCGAAGCGGCACACTATCCCAGTTGGCAGAGCCACTTCACGCCTCTCTGGTGACATTTACACACCAACTCCAAAAATCTCTTTAATTTCACCCGTCCAATTTTCAGATGGATTTTCCCTGGCACAAACTGAGACGGACTGTTCATGTCTCCTCTTCATTAGCTCTGTTTCAGTTTTCAGTTCGGCTTTCATATTAGTCTGACATGGCAACAAAAACTTATTCTCTTCCTCTGTTATCCACTTCCCTCTCAGTCAGCTGGCGTGGTTCGACCCAAGCCCATTTGCACCTGGAAATGAAAATAACTCTCAACTTTCCCACGCTTGTGCGCATAGCCTTCAGAGTTCAATCTATCAATAGAATTGAAGGTGACACACTAACAAAATAGCAGATAATCATGCTGCAGAAGGAACTTTTTTTTATTATTATTTTATAAGTGGATGAAAAGTTTGATAAGCATCAAGTTTTCACGTTTTGCTGGGTAGCAGTAAATAAAATAGCTTTAAACAATTTGTAGTTAATGAACAAAGCTGAACTTTCTGATTCCTGGACCTCGGAGGTTTGTTGGAGAACATTGATGAGTAGAAAATGTGAAGACCAAGGAGCCCTACAATAACACCACGTATTCTGCACTAATTGTTAGTGTTTCAGTTCACAAATTCGTCCTTTACGGAGCTGAAAGAAGAGACAGTTGAGTGAAGGCATGCTAACGTATTCTGGTCCCATGAAACGAGCTCTGAGGCTCTCAGCCTAAAGAAGTGTAGGAAAGCTAACAATGTACATCATCCTGAACACACCAATGCTGTGGTGAAAGGTGGGGGTGGTAGCAGCATGACTTACTGGTCTGGTGGAGGTTGATGGGAAGATGAATTAATGAAAAAAGAACAATTCAGGTTAATCCAACCATCTTAGCCATACAGCCGGAGCCACAATAGTGGTTGAGATCTAAGCATATTTATGTATCAGAATGATCCAGTCAAAGTCCTGATCTAAACCAAATGAAAAGAAATGAAGAAAAAGGGCAAAATATTCACTATTTAGATGTGCAAAGCGGGCGGTCGTGTTGGTGGATCACAGAAAATCTCAAAATACTTTGAAGTTTGCCGCAACAAACTTAGCAAAAACTCAAGGTATCTGAATACTTTTGAAGCCCACCTTATGGCAAGCGAGTCCGACTATTTCTGCTAGTCAACTTATTGTGAAGAAGTCACTTGGTGGCCCTCACGCCCCTTTCGCCTTCACACCACACCTGTACATATTTCCAAACAAATCAGCCCCAGACCTTTCCCTCCACAGGACGTATCTACTCACCAGATCCCCATTTATCTATTTGCTAGGAACAGATAAATGAACAAAATGAGACAGAAGTGTCCATCTCCCCTTCAGACTCCCAAGATGGCCGTCTCATTTCTCTGGGCAACACATTCAATCCGCAGAGATAAAACCCAACAGCTCAAAAGGTCCTCCGGGATTTATTTGCTAGTCTGCAGCAGAATCATACGGCAGATAACCGCTGTGGCTAATCAGTGCTTTTAAATCAGCAATATTAATCTTGACTTCCCTAATAAATATACTTCTAGCCTTTGTTTCTTTCTGTTGTCCCATGTCGTCCCGTGTTTTCTCTGCCCTTTTCATCACTCGCACAAAGGTGAATCCAGCTGGGTTCGGAGCTTACCATTTAATTAAAACACATGTATTTAGTCAGTTATAGCCAGCCTACTGTTGAGAACGGGAGGTGGGCGGGGGTGGGGAGATGAATCGGAATGTTGCCGTGGCAACATGAGGCCAAGGCGAAACTGTTTCAGAGACGGCATAATGGCTCCGCCGCCCGTTCTGAGTGGCCCAGCCTGCGGATGCCCTTGGGCAGGACAAGATATTTAGAGAGATGAAGAGACACAAAGAGGCGCATGATAACGGCATGAAAGAGGACAAGCTGTTTTATTATTCCTCGGGTATAAAGTTAGACCCGGACTGACTGGAAGTTCATCGTCAAGTGTGCAGTGTGTGTGTATGTGTGTGTAGATTGTACCGGCTCTGTTTGGTTTGGATACAAACGAAGCCTTCGTTTTTCAAGACATCAAACTCTACAATATGGAACCAATGTGATATTCTATAAATAGTTCCTATGATCTTCTGGAGACTCCTTGCATCTACAAACATGTGCTCAACATTAGTCTGAACGTTGTTCCCTCCCCTGTTTGACCCTTCCCTGTAATCCTTTTTAGCCAAATATGGATGAATCTCTCTGAGTATGGGTGGTCATGTAGGTGTGTTTCAGAGGGAGAGTGGTTCTTCCAGATGAGCTATGTTCTCCTCGTTTTCAGGATGGAAAATCCTCAAAACCGTTAATCAACTCAAGATTTAATGCTGTTCTTACTGGACACAAAACCAGCGTCTTAATGAAAAGAAGATGAGTCTTCAGCTGATTACAGGTTTTTAAATAAGAATGAGAGTTTTTTTTATTATTATTATCATCATCCTGCTGCTGTGTTCCAGTAATGGTCAAGTCTTCCATCACTTAGTTTGGCAGACAGGAATTTTCCTCCGACTATGACAAATGATGCTGAAAGTTTTATGCTCCAACAGGATGTCAGACGAGGTGAAAAGCACGTCTCCTGCTGACAGGGCATAGCTGACCGGTCACATCTTAGTCATATGGACACACAAACGGTTCAGCTAACAAGAGAAAGACTGAAAAGCACTCAAACCCAAGTCTCAGTATGCATCTGGGAAACATTTATGTACAAGAATATTTAGCGTTTTTCCACCCATTTCACCAATCTCATTCAGTCTCTCTACTCTCATGTACTGCAAGTCAAGACTTCTGAGAAGAGCACTTTTCAGGAAGCACCTAAGTGTAAACTTGTGCACAGAAAGAGCAAAAATGTTGACTTATACACACATTAAGGTCACACACCAAGGAATTTTTTTATATGCATGCACATCTATTCACAATATACACACATTTTTCCTTATGCTGGACTGCCAGACTAATCTGCATGCAGAAATTATTTTACAGTTTCGAATGTTTTTGTCACAAGCTTAACCTCGTCATTTCTTAATCACTCTACATGGTGCCGGTTTGTTACGTCTCTAAAACACCATTGCTCCTGACTTCCTCTTCGTTACTGGATAATTAATAAACATAAAGCATTACAATGACCTCAAATTTAAGCTAGAAACTTTATCATCACCAACTCATTGGGTAAAGCACTGATGCCGAGTTTTGGATCCTAAATATAACATCACCTCTCAGTGACTCTCTGGTGTTGTCCTTTTTTATTATTACGTTTCAAAATTTCAGAAAAGAAATGAAAATAACTATGATAAATACAAGATAAAAATAAAAAAAATTACAAAAAAGGGAGAGCAAACAAGACTTGAATTATACAAAAAAAGGAGAAAAATTTGATTGTATTGCCAGAAATATTTGTTTACACTCAGATTGCGTCTGTGAAAGTTAACACGCAGAGATTTGACAAAAGCAAAAAGGATGAGAGCTGACAGGTGGCTTCAGCGCAGAAGGATGGAGATCGAGATATTTTGACTGAAGTCAGTCGACGTTGGCATGCCGACATTTGACCCCCCGATGGACCATTGGAAACGCATGGGTTTCAGGGAAGGGTCAGCCAATCGCAGGCAAGCATTTAAACACCTACACAAACAGCTGGTATTTTTATCCCATTAATCTGCCGTCGCCTCTCCAGGGACAGGGCGGGTAGCAGGCTGCTTTCTAGGACACGAGCAAAATATGAACCCTTTCCTCGCTGCCTTCAATAATAATAAAGAACAACAACTCATAATTAAAGTAAATGTCAACAAAATCCTATGTAACCACTCAAAAAAAAAAATAAAAAAATCACAAACTGAAATTATAAAATGCTACTTGCTTGTCCTACATGACTGTATTACAGAAAGCTAGTTAAACACTGCGAGAGCAAGACTCCGATTGCTTTACTATATCTGTTGCTGATCTGAATGACTAAACCAGTACAAGGCCCAGGAAGATAAGAGACATTTAGCAACTCAATAGATTTGCAGTAATCCCTTCCCTCTGGGTGATTTGGGCTGAGCAGAGAACCGAAGTGCAGACGTCCTCAGCGAAGCGGGTACAGCTGGCAGCTGAGGTGTCAGTGTCCGGCAGGAATGTTTGACAGATGAGACCCTTTACCTTCAGGTTGCCACAACTGTGCGCAAAGGCACATACCTCGCCAGCATGTGCTCAAATAGTAAGACGCGTCATACTGCAGGCGCCAACTTTTCCAGATTCATATCTCGGCAGCCACGTTCAGCCTGCTCGGCATTTAAAAGATCAAAGTCTTATCGGTAGTCCACAGGAGTGACCGGCTCTGCTTTTATAGTCAGAAATGCAGTTGCTCAACAGACTACAAAATAAAGAGGCAACGGCAGAGTCTTCGAGTTCTTATGGGATGCAAGAATATGGTGCTGAATCACAAAACCCCCAAAAAATATAAATAAATAAAACGGGTGGAGAGACAATAAAGCAGAGAGGCTCAAATAACAGCTGAATGAATTAATATTCAGAGTTTTCCAGAGTGCATTATAAGCCTGGTGGGCCACCAGGCTTTACTTGTACAATACTGCTTAGTGACAAATACTCATGTAATGACCATCTCATTTCGGTTCGTCAGAGCTTTTGTTAACCGTCCCCCTCTGTGTTAAACACTCCAATATGAGAGAACAGGTTTGAACTCCACTGGGATGAAACATTGATCGTCTGCTGCCATCTGAATTTCCACAACCACATTAGTCAACAGATTAAGACTTTTTTGGAGCGTTAGTGGCGCCGTACTCCTCGTCCAAATGCTATGTTGATGAAGTCTGATGAAGTGTGTGTGTGTGTGTGTGTGTGTGTGTGTGTGTGTGTGTGTGTGTGTGTGTGTGTGGCACCTTGCTCGTTCCAGCATCTGCCCCTGTCAATAGTGCTGACTCAGCTCATGACCGTCATGAAAAAAAAAAAAAAAAAAAAGATCAATAAAAGTGAATTCCAGCTCAAGACTTGCAGGGTTTTCTTTCTTGGCATTAAACGTCCGTCTTGAAAGGAAGTTAAGTCTCTTCACGGCCTCTGCTAATAGATTAGACATTTATTGATCCAGGGTAGCTTATAGGTTTCGTTTGATGGGCTTTCCAATGCAGAGAAACAGTTTTGGTAAATTGAAAACTATTGAAATGAGTCATAATAGGCTACAAATATAAGGAATCTAAACGGATGAGAAAGCATTTCAAGCTGAGACGGTTATTATTCTTTATGTCAAATAAGGCAATCAGCCGAGTGAAACGTTAATTAGCCTAAGAATCGAAAACAGGTCAAACTGTTCCCAGTTAGATTTGTTTAATCCACAAAAAACAGCAATGATTTATCACAGTAAGCAATAGGGAATAAGCTTCGACTTTAAATCCGGCTCTGATAAAATGAAAATTTCACTTTTATAACATACAATCGCTTTTCTCCGCCAAGCTTCATTCAGCACCATGGACAGCACACAAAGAGAGGCTTTTACATAAACTTTTACCAACTTAGATTTTAATCATACCACCGCTTAATGTTATACACGCATTGTGTGTGAAGACTGAAGAGAGAAACCCTCCATATGCAAAAATCAATGCTTGATTTGTATGACAACGTTCAGCCCGTTTAGGTTCCCATTGTCCGTTTTTGTACCTACAACAACACACAACTGCATGGAGGAAAACAAGCGGGGAAGAACTAAAGCTCCACAAGATTTTGAATAAGAATAGACATAATTGAATATACAGAAATGCAATGGAGACAATGCAGTGTTTCCATTGCACAAAATGAAAACGTATCATCTCAAAATCTCGATAGAAAGTGTGACGTCAGCTCCAGTATAGAGAGCAGAAAACAAATAGGTTTCAAATGATCACGTTAGCATAAATCAGTATGAAGGCTGGTTCATAAGATACCAGCGATGCTGGAATGCAAATTCAGAATGTAGCTTTTAGTTAATCGTACTGATTTGTCTTCAGATTTTTGTGCTCTGAAAAGTACAGTGTGGAACCAGGAATACAAGTAATTATTTTGAGATGGTTAAGTTTGACAATCCAACTTCAGCAAAATATATTTATGCAAGAATTTACCACACTACATAACATTATTTAACGTTTTCTTTTAAATTTGTAGTAGGTGCTACTGTGTTAAAAAAAAAGAAAAGACATCTTACCATGTACCACTGCAAAATTAAACAGAAAAATTAACAGTTTACTTAGATTAAAAAAAACTGCTCTTTGGGGGGAAAAGAACAATTAGGCAAAATTAACATGTTTATATTGACTTTTCCTTCCATTGTGTGAGGTTTTCCTCAAAGATATTCGACATCTAAAACTTAATACTTGAAGTTTTAAATGTACTCAAACTGTACGGCCAAACTCAACAGCTCTATTCTCCTCTCGAGGCTACGCAACAACAACACTACTAAGATAAAGTGCACCCTTGCTGAAAATGTTGTTTTGAGGGCAAAATTATATAAAAAAAAAGAAAGAAAAAAAGATCCATCTGTGCAAAAGAAGTTGGACCACAATGGACAGAACATTCTCTACAGATCATAAAGACGTCCCAGGTTTGACTAATTGTGAACACATTCTAATATACCACACAAAATTCTAGGTAGTGAAAACTCCTAACAGCTTAAATAAGAAAGTGAAATAAATTTTTGTTATTTTGCTTCTTGCAGAGGCAATTTGTCACAACATACACCCAGACGCTTTGTGTCTTTCGCTTTTGAACACCTGCCATCATCACTGTGAAAGTGGCAGGTTGATGTTGTGACAAAACAATGGTTTCATTTGCTAACATCCTGCAACACCTGCCAGTCACAGCGCAGCGCCAACCAGGTGCAGAGGTCGCAGGCGCCTCATCGAGGCCAACTGTCTGTCTCAATTATGCTTCACTGAAGGTCAAAGTGCAGCTGGGTGCGCACGGAGACAAGTAGCCTCTCACACACACAGAGCTGGGGTAATCGCACCCAAGGCGAGCTGTGGACCTCATCATCTTTTATATGTCGAAAATTGGAGTGTTACAGTGCTCATCACCTACATGACGAAAACGTTGCAGTAATGTTACATCATCAAACCTCGAGACAGTCAAAACCCAGTAATTTAGACGTAATGTCAAAAAAAAAAGTGGATTTTCTAGTTTATCTGAACTTAAATCGGTGTAATCATTAATCATTTAATTTTTGGCAAAATCCATTCATGTGTGCTCATGTTAGCTTCGCTTTTGCAGACAAACTCAAGCAAACTATTAAAACTGAAGCAACAAGGAGGGATGAGAAACAGCACAAACCATTATGATCAAACTAATTAGAAAACGTACCTGTATAATAACGCATGGTGCTGAAACAGGAGCATGCACAGCGTAAAGCACAGGATTTGGCCTTGGTGACAAATAACTTCCATTAAAAGCTGCTTTATACTAGTTTGGCTTGCATACAATATTGCTTTTTTTTCAACTTTCTATTTCTCTTAAAGATTTTTACATCAAATGCTCTCATTGAAAGAAAAGTGGAACCAATGTCAAAGTTTGTGCTTGTGTTCACAAACTTGTGAGTAAAGCCGATTCTGAATAAAGTCAAATACCCATCTGTGTTCGTTTTAAGGTTATATCTTCTCTATACAAACACCTGCTTTGATTTGGCAAGGTTTGAAAAAGCACAAAAATGATCACTAGAACTGCTTTATACTTAAATTAAACTGGAAACTGCTTTCTACCGTTTCCAGTTTATCTAGAGGGAGAGGGGAAAAAAAAAGCCCCTCCGTTCCTTTTTCTGCTCTGGATACAGCAAACATGCAGAAGGTTTAAGTTCTTATTTTGTGACGTTGCGCTCATCTGACGTACCAGATGGTTTTTTCATATGGCCTGTATAATATATTATATTCAGCTAATTAGACTCGAGTCTTTTGTCTCTGTTGGAAATCTGAAAGGCTGAAGTTTCTTATGCCTGTGAAAAAAAGAAGGGATGGAAAATAAAAGAGAATTTAAGATGTTGCCGCAGAGCAGGATGAATCGCAAAAAAGGACAAGACAGCCATTGTGTGCAAAATCTGAAAGTATGGCAATGACTTAAAAATAATACAAAGAGAAAAACTAAAAAGGAGGGTGTTTAAGTACAACAGAAGGCAGGTCATTTAGAAAAATCAATACAAGGAGGATGGAAGAGGGGATTTCGCTTCTCTCCAGTTGCATGCCAAGGATCCCATCGACAAGTTTGCAAGCTGGTGTGGAGACGAACATTTGTGCTGCAGACAAACGCAGCAATTACATACTTCAATGCAACACAGTTTTCAGCCTTGGAGGATATTTCTGATTTCATAAAAAACTAAACAAGGTTTTTAATGTGAAATTACAATCAAGAGTTGGTTAATATGGGTTCAGTGTGCTGTCAGGGTTTAATTGGTTCCTCTTTTTAAATTAGTGGCTAAATTAAACAAGATCAAGAAAGAAAGCACAGCATCCCCTCAAAAAGATTTACCAAGAGTCCTAAAATGATTTATTCTAATAGCAGCAGTACAATCTCACAACAACAGTTTCACAAAAGTCCACTTTTAACACTTTTTTCATTCACTGCAATTATTGGCAAACATACCAATAAACGTCACAGCAGCAGTTTTGAAATCTATATATTTTTTGAAGCTGATTGAGTTGATTAAGTTTTAGTAAACTTGTGGCTTCCTGCTTCAGCATATAGCAAATGACAAGGTGAGACTAAGGTTTGTGGTGATCTCCATAAGTCTTCAAGCAGCGACAGGATCATGCCTACTAACAAAATATTAGCGATGAAATGCTAATGCTAAGGCTCAAACGATAAAGGCTGGATCAGGGCCCTGAGTTAATCTTTCCACGACACACTGAAATTATGCTACTGCAACAAAAGATGCGTTTCAATCCTTTCAATGCATTTTACCTTGTTACCCAAAAAATACACAAAAAGTATTGAATTATGCATGAGAAGAGCTTCATAGACATAATTTTGCTAAATTGCTTAGAAAACAATGTAATCAGTAGAAAATGGTTGAAAAAAACAAACAAACATTTTCACTAAAAGTTAAGATTTTGACTTTCACACTACAGTTATCCGATTCCTACTGTGTGAGCTTCACCATAAAGCTCATTTACACTTTCTAATCTCACATGCAGCTGTGCACATACCGACGGAAGGTGTGCTGCACAGCTGCCCACCTTCTCTTTCTTTCCGCTCCCTTCAGCTGCTATACCTGAAATGCGTGCGGTCCGTGTCGCATATTTATGCACATGCATGATTGTGCGCATGCAACCGGGAAATTGTCTCCCCTTTGTTCCGTTTCATCGTCACTGTGCCATCTGCTCCAGAGTTCCACCTTTTCTGTGGTTACGTTCCGCTAAACGTGAACGAAATGACAGCCGGGGGCGGGCATCGTCAGGTGGAACAGAAACTCATATCAATCACGCGACGCAACGATGCAACTTTTATGAAGACATGCCCAGTCTTTGAGCACAGCTGGTCAGTTGGCAACCTGATAGCATGAAGGTTAGTTGGTATAATCATAAACAATTTACTAATGAGTGGGGAGAGGCTGACTTTGCTTTAAACAATTACAGGATCCAACTCTCCTATCCATTCGCTTAATACTACACACACACACACAAAAAAACCTTTAGCATCAAATTATGGAAGCAATTTGTTTGCATTCAAATTTTTAAATAGGTTTGTAAAGATCTAAAATTTTTAGGAGTTGGAGGGAAAAGAACATGAAAACTATCCCTCATACTCTCTCTTTTTTTTTTTCCTGCTGCCTTGCTTTAATGGCGTAAGCCTGAATATGTTTTCAGAACAAACATTTTGACGTCGCTCCATACAGCTGCCGCACTTGGAAAAAAACAAACATTTGTGACTAATAGCATCATAGCAGTGAATCATTTACTGTTCAACCTGGACATTTTCCACTGGTACTTTTGCCAAAAATGGGGCCATAAGCAGAGCAAACAGGGCAATTATGTAATAAAAGCAATCACATTTGAGCATTAGCTTAAAGACAGAGATGAGCTGACCGGGTTCTCTTTTGACATCTAATGCGTCAGGTCTGAAAGTTTTTCTTTTTCCCCATCCCCATAAGAACATACTCTTCAAGAATGTATTATGTTTCAGTCCATTTGATCAACTCGTGCTGCACTACTGACACTTTTTATTGCGGAAATAAAATATGAAAATGCATTCTTTATTTGTACTTATTTTGAAATACTACCCAGATGCTTATTACACCCTTTATGGCTTTTTTTCTTTTATGGCTTTTCCTGGTCTGATCTGCTAATTTTCACTAATTTCATGTCATTTATTCTAGAAAATAGGAAAAACAAAAAGTGATGCAAGTTTCTTTATGAAAGTGGCAGATTTCAGTCCAACAGAAACCGGAGGAATTACAAGATTATTGTTATTTATGCAAAGAGTTTGTCCCTAATTTTTTTTTAACGCAATTACTTTAAAAGCTGTTGGTTAATGCAGTCACATGAGTTCATAGCTTTCCAGCATTTATTGATTCAAATTATTGTCATGACTGGAAGAAAACCAACCAAGTGGAAATTAATAGATTCTGATATCTTGCCGATTGATTGCTGGATCTCCACATTTATGGCTCAATATGTCAGTAAGAACAAATACGAAGTACTTTAAAAACATAATGATTAATAGCTGGCTGGTAAAAATAAACTTTATTGCATCATTCAGTCAAGGCAGAGACGTAAAATCTGGAAACAAGTATCCATTCACTGGTATAAAAGTAAAGTTTACTTGGCTGCCAAGCGGAGGGATGCATTAGGTTTTTTGAACAGACTTCAACAGGTGTTTTTCTAAGTTCAAAAAATGTCAGTGTTCATCACAACTCCCACAACAACTCCACACAGAAGGGGGTTAAAAACTAATAACGTAATAATGCCACTAATTGGGTGGAAAATTACATTTGGAACAAAGCGCCTGCCCTGCTGTGAAAAATGTGAGAAGTGTTCCTGTGGTCTGTAGATGCCTAACAGCAGGCCTGTAACAGTGAATATTAAAATACAGGTGTGTGTGTCTGTCTGTGTGTGTGAATAAGTGATCAAAGTCATTTTCAACTGAGTTAGACATAAAAAGGATGCATCGTTTCTGCAGATATACATAACTGGGATTAGCAAACATTGGCAAGAAGCAGACCAGGTGTAAATATGAAAATAGCTTTTGCGTTTATGTACAAAAACAACACAGGCGTCGTTTTCCAAGGCAGTGAAACATCAGTGGCATCAAAACGTCCCAGAATAGAAATGCTGAGGTTTCAGAAGTGAAACCTGAGTGCTGGGGCCGATTGATGGAACTGGGTGGCTTTAAATCGGCGCAGACGGAGGCTTTGATTACACAGCTCACAGGGATACCTTCTAAACAACAAAGCTACTACTTGGACGTGAATTGGCCAGCTAGTTCATGAATAGCTTAAGACCACTACCTGAGTAAAGAATAAATAAATATTTTCCTATTGAAACAGCCTGCTGGTAAACAGGATTAGTAAGTTTATAGGGTCGTTATTAATATTTAGACAATTTCTGTAATGTAATGACCCAATATCCAAACAACATAAGAATATTTGATATTCTTATGTTTAATGTTTAGTGGTGAAACTTGAATCATATTCTGCTGCTCTAACTGAAACTGCAAAGCTCCAGGTAGCGTGTTTAAAGGGGCAGTATCATGTAAAATCAATTTTGAGTTTTGCATCATGTTACAGTTTCATTCCCTCATCAAAAATATGCCTGGATTCTTCCATGCATGTTTGAGAAATCCTTTAATCTCTCATGGCAACTGGTCAGCTGTGCAAAACGTCTGGGTGGACCTAGCTCCGCCTTCAAGGACGAAGCTCCTCCTCACAGCTTCAAATTCCAAACTTAAGCTACAGAGAGCACCCTTCCACTGCCAATCCCCTAATCAGCTCCTTCAGACTAGCCAGCAGCAATTAGCAAACACCTGGTGGAACTTTGCACCTACTGAGCTCATTATATGAGCTACTTCTCAGTGCAACACTGATAAAAACATTGTTAAGCGTTAATAGAGGAGCCATGTTGTGAGGACTTCCAGAAGGCGAAGTTTCAGGAAGAGCAGGAGTTTCTTAAAGAGATACCCAATGTCAAGTTGTTATATTGCAAAATCTAATTTCCTTTAAGTCATATTTGATGTATACAGCATTTTTATACTACCTGAAGGTAACAGTTACTTGATGTTATATAAAATAATTTCATGTGGCTGTAAAACACATAACTGCACTAGCAGTGTTACTAAAACAAACAGGTTTTCTTTTATCTTTAACAGTTTGGTGCTTACTGCACAAAATGTGACTACCAGGTGTAACAGCTGAACATAAGAATGTCCCAGCTAAGAGCTTACAGACACATTCTGCATTCAGGTGGTTATAAAGAGTCACCAGAGGACAACACAGACATTACAGTACACAGATTAAAAGCCTTTTTGGATTTCAGAGCCATAATAATCACTTAATCCTCATTGATATGTCTCTCTGGTATTGGTGCAATTAGAAATGCAACTCTGATGAAAGGTCATGTGGGTGAAAAACATAATAATGGTGGATGAAAGTGTGTAACCTCAGGAGCCTTAGAAGATAACGTTTGTTTTGGAAAATAAATGAGTGGAAAAGTCGGCTTATTAGCATTAAATGTGTAATGACCTGGACCCTGTCTGCTCAAGTACCAGAGCCTTACACCACAGTAAACCCACAACCCATGCCAACTTGGAATCAGTAAAAACATTTAAAGCTCCTTTGAGCACAGCACAAACCGTTTTTAAACTCCATTACAGGTTTTATGTTTGTGTCATGTAAAGCACTTTAAATTGCCTTGTTACAGAAATGTGCAATACAAATAAAGTTGCCTAACTAACACCCATAACTCTTAAAATTGTGCTTAATGGTCATGTAATGAACAGTTCAAACCTGGGGAAACTGGAACTCCTTTTTGGAAAGGGCAATGTAATGTAATAGTAATGTAATAAAAAGTCTGGCCATTAGGCCTGTAACTTGACATCCACTGCTCAAGTTGATGTAGGGTATAAATTTTTTTAAACTAAGAATCTCAATTCATATTGGGTTACACAAATCAATAAAATGTCCAAAAATACCAGCATAGTGTTATCTAATCCAGGTTCCATCGATCCATTTACTGTTTGTTTTTAATGCTCATCTTAGAATGAGTTGGTTCAAATACCAAGAAAAAAAAAATCTCAAATTGTGTTTTCACAATGGAAAAGGTGTTTCAGAAATCTCAAACTGTGTACCAACAAATCTGTTCACAATAAATTCAGCTAATCTCATTCTTGAACTCAAGATCATTTAAAAATAAAACATAATCCTAAACCATTGAGCCGTAAAATTCAACAATCCTTATTTGTCCCCAAACCCTGACAAAGCGGTGCACAACTCAACAACATGCTACTAGCACTTCACAACAACTCATAGGTGGAAGTAAAAGTGCTGCCCACCACAAATAATGATCCGGGCGGAACACGGTGCGCTGCATAATATAACATAATTTAACGAAGCTCCGAGGCAGATAAATTTTCCTCGAGGAATTTTAATAACCGAGGTACTCGAATCATTTGAGGAATCGTTTCAGCCCTGCATCTGACCTAACCACTAACCCTACGAAACGCAATGCTCAAGGGAACTAGGCTTTAGTCCAG
The DNA here is from genome assembly GCA_903067095.1 of Girardinus metallicus. Lineage (NCBI taxonomy): Eukaryota > Metazoa > Chordata > Actinopteri > Cyprinodontiformes > Poeciliidae > Girardinus > Girardinus metallicus. The sequence goes on from CAEGAE010076917.1 coordinate 43,607, forward strand.
ATGAGCAGCTGGTCCCCACGGTGTAGTATGTGTTAGCAAAATAGCCATTATATATATCAAATACAAGGGCACTCACACACACACACGCACACACACCCCTTCACACCTAAAACCACAATGTGTATTACTTAGGTAATTTTAAAGCTGTTATTTTTACCTTTTCTTATTTCTATTTCTATTTCGTATTTACTGCATGATGAGGTTCATTCAAGTTGTGTGTGTAGCACAGCTTGGCTTGTGCTCTTCTGTCTGAGACAGAAGCTGCTGCAGTGTGAAATCTTCAGGTTTGACGGGTGACTTCTGGAAAAACGACGGGGGCTGTACCGACAGCCAGGTCGACTAATCTCTGCTGTGAACCCAGCTTGGTGTGACCTTTGATAAACAGCAGCTAGTATTTACACCACAGCAAGACTGATAGCCTCTGCTTTCTCTGACATTTACAGAATGGGGTTTTGAGTTACCTCAGGCAAGCAAGCCATGTGTACGCATGGTTAGAAAGAGAAAGCAAGAGCTCTACACCAATGAAATTATACCCCTTCTAATACCCACATTGATTTGGTTCTTTACTGGCCGGCGACTGCATATCAAAACAGTCTATTGAAAAGTATCAAATTGCCAGGTAAATTATGATGTTGGCTTAACAATCGGTTCATTGTATATGCCTTTAAATTCAACAAGAAGCCACACTACATGTTGTTAACAGTCAACTCCAGTATCCCCCATTTCGACTCACACTAATGTTTCAAACACATTCGAGTCAGTTTATCTTCGTCATGGATACGTCATGGATATTTTGTCCCAAAAGTATTTTCCACAAGACAGCTGGCAATGCACCGTTTGCAGGACAAACTCCTACCAACGTCAACCCAGATGTAAAGGAAAACTGTTGCTTTCATGTGGGACACTTCTGACATGCTAGGCTAACGTGAGCATTTGCTTTATTTTGATAAGACTTGTTAATTCGGTCATAAGAAGTCAATGCATAATTTCAGTTAATCTTCTGTTCAACTTAGTCCTTAGTAATTTGCTTTGAATGCTGTGAAATGTAATGACTAGTGTTTCAGAGGACAAACCATGACTGAGCTGAGAGAAAACAGCAGCACAAACCTGTGTTTGTAAGATGAAGTAAGCAAGACATGGCTGCAAAGCTTCCTGAATGCGACGGATTGAAGGTTTCATTTAGCCTGTGACTGCAGCTAGTTTAAAATACCTTGACAGGGCCTGAGATCTACTTGGGATCGGGAAGTCAAGACCATTTCACAACTTGAACTGACTAAAATGTTCACCGATTCACATCTCCAGACTTCTGTTCTGACATGCAGACTTCCGCTGTCAAAAAACAAATGAAAGAAACAAATTTTACTGTTTAAATCACAAAGTTTGAGCACCTGTTACTATAAATAGATGTTCTTGAAATTACACTAATAAGAGAGAGAGTGTCTATGCATTATTCAGTGAATCAGCACCTAACAGCATCTGCTTGGGCTGGGTTGAGAGATAACATGTATGGAAGGCGCTTTGATGCACAGCTGGAAGGTGAAAACTGTCTGATGCCTAATTTGATATAAGCATTTACAAGAACAAGCAAGGCGAAATGAAATAAAACAAAAGTATTAATTACAGTTTAAAGTTAAACGTATTTCCCTAAAGCAGTCATAAAAAAAGAAAAGTGTGGATAACCAGAAATATGAAACTGTAATTCACTAGCCCTTCTGCCATTAGCATATTTTCCATCTGTTCACTTTCGGTGCCTTTTTTTCCCATTTATCTCCCATAGGAAACAGAACCTGAACTCATCAGCTGTGTACGGGCACTCCTTTACAGGAATTTATTTTCTTTAGCTTCTACATTTAAAGTCAAATGGAGAAACAAGAACCTGAGGAAACCCATTTTGGAGAGAATGGGTGGTCAAGTCAAAGCAACTTGCAAGGGTGACGCCTCCCTATTTCAGTCCACATAACCTGATGAGTAATTTTTTTGGGCTTAAAATATTAGCACCGCTGTTTAAGCTTTAGCCATTTTAGAAGGAAAAAAACAAGCCGTTCAAAAGAAGGAAATCTGGAATAGTTTTAACGTCACCAGCTGGACCTTAAAGCGATTCCTAGCAGCCATCTGTAGTGCTTGGACTTGCTGGCTGGGGACACTGCTGGGTACGATCTGCATTTTAATTCACCCACAATGTGCCATAAATTTACAAGTCATAGACTGATGCAACAGGACCGCAAAAAACTCCCTCTGGCTGTCGTGGCGCTGCTCTTCCTCTTGGATTAAAGCCTTCTTCTGTCGTTGTGCATTTTATCTGAATGCATGCGCTTGTTACACAAACACCCCCAGAAATATTCCAACATAACATCTACTGTCACTGGATACGACAACACGCGCTCTGCCGGTGAGCACATATAAATATTTGCACACTCCTGCTTTCATACCAGATTGCAAGTTTATAATAAACTTTGGTTGTGGCTACATTTTTTTTTCTTTCCTCTTTTTGCAGCTCTTTAGAAGATTTCAATCCAGGCATCCCAAATGGAAAATGTTAACCCAAATCTGTCTGAGCAGATCTAGCACAGGTTGTCCTTAGAGAGCAATGGTTGACCTTTCCTCTGCATGCACCTGCTGCAGCGCTTCAACAAGAAAGATGTTTGATGTCATGTTTAATAAATGGAGCAACTTCTTTCTTTGGGGGTGGGGGGGAAAGAACATTTGATTAGTTTTGTGTCCATCAACGCTATTACAGACTTAACTTCAAGGCTGGAGTCTTTGAAACCAATTTTCTACTGATAGCTACCTACAGATGTTTAAAAAAAATGATTGAAAAATTTTAGTTCATTTCAAAATTACTGCTTGTGCAAGGCTAATTAATTTTCGTAATTAATTAGCCTTCGTAATTCGTAATTCCAATTTTCGTAATTGGAATTACGAAAATTGGAATTTTCGTAATTCCAATTTCTTTTAAGTTACTTTGTAACTTAAAAGAAAATCTGATGACTCCAATTGTCGACATTATCGCCACCTGCTGCTGCAGCACAGTCACTGCTGCAAATGTTTCAAAAACAACAATAAAAAAAAATCTTGTCTTGAAAGACAAAAAAATAACAAAAAACATCCAGAGAAGTGCAGCTGAAGCTCCAATGTGAAATGATGGAAAAACCATCCACTGAACATCAGCTCATTTTGCAGCAAATTAAATCTGTCAACTCTATTACTTCTGCTGGACAAATGGCTAAAAGAACAGCATTGTTCAGGCACCACAGCACACCAATCAGTTTACCCAATTTCATTACGTAACAGCAACCACATGAAATGCTCTGTCAAAATTTTAAACATATATACACACACACACAAGGAAGAAACCTACATGATGAGACTAAAGGTTGGAGTCCAAACCAAGAACGCTGGAAAATTTGCCTGAAGGAAAAAGAAGTAAAGTCTCAATGTGTCCCTACACATCTTCCACCTATGAATGGCTCTGTATGTTGGTTTGCACTTTTTGTCCTTAAAGTCGTGAAAGGGTTTAAAAATAGTCCAGGCATGCGCACAGTGACACAGTATGCTGTGGAACTACAGCGCGGCAGTCAACATCTGTCATGTTAAGCTAAACATGGAAAATTTTTCACTCCCCAGAGTGTCTGTGCGTACGAGAGCACTCGTCTCATATGGAAGCACTTAACATGCAACTACTACAGACACACACACACACACACACAGGCATGATTGTAAGGAAGATGAGATAAGCTCCACATGTGGTTTGGTTTGATTTTGCGAGGGATTCCCTTTCTCCTTTTTTATTTTCCCCCATTTTTTGCACTCAGGCACACTGTAGACAACCCATGTATGTTCCTGCCACTCACTCTTCTGATATAATTTAATTTACAAAGGGTTCCGCTGTGGAAAACAAATAATCTAATTTTAAATAACTTGAGGAGGAAACAGGGCCAACTATTCATCCGTCTGTCTTACTTAAGCCAGTAGTTTTTACTTACCCCAAACCATCCGGGTCAATTATGTATGAAACTGGAGATAACAGATGGAGGGGAACAGAAGGCAGACAAAGTGGATAAAAAAAATAGATTTTAGATACTGAAGTAGAAAGGAGGGATCTGTGTTGTTCATTTGCTCTCCAGCTTGGTGTGTTTTTCTGCCTCTCTGTATTAATGTTCCTGTCATCGCAATCGTAATAACAACGGGAAAGATGCACATAGAGAGCTCCGTTTGTGGCTAAAATGAGAAAAACAGCGACTTAAAAACTTCAGTCCAAAAGCCTCCAATGCATGCACGCAAGGACAACAAAAACAAAGGACACACACCCACAAAATTAACGCCCACTTCATTACAGCCCCACTGTTTCAATTTACTTAATTCTTGCATTAATAGGCTGGACAGGGACATGCGCAGCAGAGACTTTGCTGCAGTGAAATGATGCAGCAGTCTCAGCATGCTGCACATGTGATGGGGGGGAAAGAGTCTGTGGGTTCGTGCGACTGAATCTCCTCTCAGGCGAGATTGTGGATGTTTCTGCAAGTTCGTTCGTGGGGGTGTGCGTGCGTGTGCGTGTGTGTGCGCCCAAGGGGGGGTGGCGGGTGATAATACAATATTAATGCTCCCTGATGTGGTGTTGCACTAGTTTCACATCAAAGAAAAGCAGAACGCCGATACAAGCTTCTTACACAGCACAACAAAACGCTGCAGGGATGAGTTTTGACGCGGGAGCCGTTTGAGTAATGACTCCACATGCCATGGAGGTGATGACATGTTTGTTAATGATGCTGTATATTTTCCAGAAGTCACCAATTAATCTGAGTATGATTGTACGGGGAAACTCATTCACTAGACACTTTGCAGTAGGGGTGTACCGATTTATCGGGGCTGATTTCCTTAATTTTGGGAGATCAGCAATCGGCCAATACTTAAGCCGGTTTTATCTGCCTCAGAGAAGTTCTAAAGATCAGCCACCGTCTTCTTCTGTTCTCCCATGAGAAACGTTTGACTGACAGGCCAGCCAACAAGGTCATGTCTGCATGTTTGCAGTTAACAACAGTCACCCCCCGTTACCAACTCAACAACTTTCTTGCAAAATATAGCGACATTTCGGACAAAATCGGAATCAGCAGGTCAGGCCTTTTTGAGACGATCGGTAATGTGCGATCAGCCAGAAAACTGAAATTGTTGCACCCCTACTTTGCACACTTTCCTCCAAACAAAGCCTTTTTCATTTTAATCCCAGAACGAAATAAAACAAAACAAAGATACCAAAGCCAACTTCTGGGTTCAGACAATTTCCTGGTCGGCAACAATTCAGTGACGTTTGGGCATCAAACAATTTCTCTGCTGACTGTGTGACCGTCAGCAGAGGGAAATCGCTTCTCTATGTTGGATCCATTGAGGTCTCTTACTTGCTCCCAAAACTGCTCTATTGGATTCTTTTTCTCTGACTTTCTCTTTCCCGACCCTGGCTTTGGTAAATATACCCGTTATATTCACCTGCCACTTCAGCCAAACCTCTCGGTGGTGAGAAATCTCCAAGCATGCTTTCTGGGACGTTGCCACCAGCAGCAACGTCATTCTTTGAAATGACTTTGAAACACGACGAGGTGAAACTGCTTAACATTTCAACTTTCAAATGTGCTGCAGCCAAATCAAAAAGACGTGGATGGAGAAAGAGGTTAAACAGAGTTTAAGCACTTGGCGAATCCTCACAATTCCTTCAAATGTTCTTTCCCCTGCAGTAAAAATAAATGACTGTTGAGGGTAATGACTCATTGGGATTTGTTTTTTCAGGTGTGGTCTTAAAATCGATTGCTTAAAATACTATACTAAACAAAACAACCCTGAAAGATGAGCTGTATTTTGCACAGCTGATCTCTCAGCTGTGCAAAATACAAGGTAAAGAACCTCCAGAGAACCTCCAGAGAAGTATTTATTAATGTGTTACACTTATGTACTTAACCCCCTAATAAAAACTATTTTCTGTCACCAACACCCTTTGGAGCCATATCTTTGAAATGGAAAGGCATGGATGGTTATCATTTATCTGGAACTGTAAAGATAGACTGTAAACAAAACATTACTTTATTTTAAATATTAAATTATGGATTGTAACAAGCTGAAACTTATTGAAAAAATATTGTAAAATATTGTGGAATCTTTTTTAAGACATACCCAACTTTAAATGATCATGATCTGACACTTCATATTTGTAGAAATACAAAAAAAAGAAAAAAAAAAGTACAACAGTTCAAGTTATACTTTTTCATCATATAGTGACGTAAAATTGTTAGTCAAATTGCTTGTAGGACTTTTTGAATCAGATTTACCCTCAACTGATCCACCTTATTACTAGTTTCTGCTCTTTTAATCACATTGGCGTAGGGTTATAATCTTGGATGGTTAGACAAAAAAAATGATGTCTGATTGCTGAATGTCAGACTTTCTTTCCATTTCCAATGTCAAATGAAGTCAAATGAAATAATCTAACAAAAATCAGAACTGAGTCTCTGGTCAGTACACATTCAATCCTGGAGCTAAATAAAACTCCAGGCCTTTGACATGTCCTCACTTAAAAGCTGTGACCTCTTTGCACTGCCACAGCGCATGAGCTCTGTAAACATTAGGAAAAAGTCTTAACTCCGCAGCCCTGATTTGCTCATTTGCTCTTACTGCATCAAGCTCTGATTGTACCCTCGCATGTGTGTTTTATGTGAGCAAACTAGCGTGTCAGGTTCTCGGCAGCAAAAGCCTGAAGTCATGGAAAATATTCAGCTAGTTTACCCTGGTTCTCTAAACAATGAGACCTTTAAAGTGCGTGTGCAGGAGTGTGTGTGTGCGTGTGCGGGCATGTGCTTGTGAGGCAGTAAGAGAGCAAAAAACAAGTGTGGGTGATGTGAAGGGAAAAAGAATTTGAGTCAGAGGAAGAGAGTGTGATGCAGAGGAAAACATTTTTTTTCCTTTTCCTTTATATCGGCTTCGTCTGCCCTTCCTTGGCTGGAAAAGCATGTTTCCGTTGAAGTGTGTGTCGTGTGTTAGTCAGCAGAAAGGCCAAGGAAGAGAGCACAAGTGTTTAGATTCAGGTGTTTTCAGATGTACTCCATGTCGGCCTGCAGATGCCAACACATCTTGTATTAACTTGTGCCATGTATGTGTCAGTTATTGTTTTGTATGCATTTGTTGTTTGTCGCTATGATTTCTTGGTTTTTTGGGGTTTTTTTTCTCTCTTTCTGCAGGTCTAGAAACAGATTTCTGGGTACTGTCTGTCTTGTATTCTCTCTCTACTCATCTCCTTTTCCCTACACTTTCCCCCTTTGCTTTTGTCTTCATTACATTGAATTAAACTCAAAGCAACCTATCAGGCTTCACCTTGCCACGTGGACAATAATTCTGAGTGTGACCCTGCTGGACATAACATTTGTGCAACTAGCAACTCTTCAAATCGTGTCTTAAATAAGGTACTTTACATTTTTACATGATGTAACGTGACATCTTAGTTTGGAATATGGTTGCAGCCGACATGCAAAAAGACGTGCGAGTTTGCAATGTGCCAGACAATTGCAATGATTTCACACAAGAGGATCAAGCATTTGGAAAGTGACCCAATGAAGAAGCTGCAGGAAACGGTGGTGACCTCAACAACTCAAAAGACCAATCTGACATGAGTACGGTGTGAATTGGTAAAATGGAGTCCATGCTTGAATTTGGCAGAGTCAAGCAACTGTCTACAATAGCAAAAAAACCTGTAAAAGTATGGTCTTATGAAGAATAAAGAATGCCAGACTTCTGATGAAAACATGAATGGTATGATATTATCGGCATGGTATCGGTATCGGCCGATATTAGCTGTAACATTTAACATCGGACATTGGCCATTCTGTCAAAATAACTCAGATATAAAAGGCATTGTTCTTATGTGACAAACCAGTGACAATGATGCCTGCAGCACAACATAATGTCAAATTTGCACTGAGTGTTGTCTTTGTCTTAGAGAGCGCAAATGTCACGAATAAATTTGACATCAAGTTGAAAGTGTCATTTTCACATTCCTTTTTAGCATTTGCATTTGGTAGAAGGTTCAATTGACAAAGATAATGCAGTATTTTAATTCCACAGTAGAGAAAGCCATATAGTTTCAGTAAAGAAGTATAGAAAAAAAATATTGGTATTGATATCGGTTATCGGTCAAATGAGTTTTAGTAGATCGGCATGTTGGATATCGACCAAAAACCCAACAATGTGCATCCCTAGTAAAATCTAAGAAGTGTCTCAACTGAGTGAAAGCCAGAACTGATCTACCAAGCAGGTGCTACAAACAAAGATGTACATACACAATCAAAAAGTAAAATCAGTCAACACCAGAGAGACATTTGGCCTCAATTACAAGAAAAATAAAACTATGATGACTGGAAATATTTCTTATTCCACCACCACTCTTAAGAAAACAACACTGTTTGTAGGTAGACTAGCAGGACTTAAGTTTGTCTTCAGGCTGACTGCCAAAGGCAGCCGCTCAAATCTACCAGTAAAATCAGCTGATGATTCTCATGTATTCTATATACACCTGAGAAGAGACATTTCTCCTAGTCTCCTACTACTTTGAACAGATTTTCACCATAAACTGCTCTTGTCTAAAACAGGAGGAAGCGATGTGATTCCTACCTACAGCATGTTTTGCTCACACAAATCTAAAAAGGAGGTTAGTTTTGGCACTTTCACGAACACGTTATCGCTTCCTGGTCACCAGGGTGAGATGCATTCCAAGTTTCTAAAGGAAAGGGAGAGATTTATAAATATATTCTTTTGGTTAGTCTTCCCCCTGCATCTGAAGGACCCATCTGGAGCTGCCTGACTTGCCTGCCCGTCTGCATGAACAGCCCTCACTGACAACAGCTGCCAATCATCCTGCCAGGCCATTGGCCAATTAGGACAGCGTTGCCATGGTTACCTGCACACACTCTCACACGCTCAATTCTCACCTCCGATGGTGTCCGCCCACTCATGGCAAGGAAAGGGATAGAAGGAATATGAAAGGAGAGAGTGAAAAACGGGGCGGAGAAGATATGAAACGCTTCGAGCCAGCCCAGATATGACAAAGATAAAGAACTGATGGAAGAGGTGAGCAGGAGTTGGGATGTACAGGACGAGCACAGTGCACTGACGAAATGTGCTAATGGAAGACCGTCCAACACTGGTCCTTTTCTCCATCAAAAGATGGAATTCATCTTTAAGATTTTGCCTCCTGAGCTAAAACTAATCATTTCTTCTGACAGTTTCTTCACCTTTTCCTTCAAGCAGAACAACAGGAAGAGCATTACAGCGCACGTTGTGGTGTTATATCAATTCATATAGCGTTGGGTTAATGTTACTAACGTGTGAAAATGGAATATAGAATCCTTTAAGATTTGCAAAAAAAAAAGAGTTTGTTGGAGATGCAAAGGTGAGCCGGAGATGATCGCAACCCAATGGTCTGAAAATGTAAGACTCCACATTTTTTTTCTGCTCAATGAACACATCGTGCTTAAGAGTTACCAGATCGCACCAACTACAGCATCCTTTGGTATGAAGGTAATTACTGTATGAAAAAGACTAAATTTAGATTTTTTTTTTTTTCAGTAAGCATGTTTAAAAAGTAAGACACAGGAAGCACAAAAGATGTAAGAAAATGATGATGGAATGGAGGTAAACTAGTGCCTGCAGAGATGTGTCCTCATTAAGATTACCACAGAGACAGCTTGATTTTGGCACTTTCATATTCTCTCTCAATTTCATATTTTGCCATTTTAATCATCTTTATACTAAACTCCTGCTTCATAGCAGTTAACGGAAATGTTTGGTGAAATGCACAAAGCAGCAAACAAACCCAGAACTAGTTCAGTTTTGTTCTTGGAAAATGTTGTATTTGGAAATGTTGGCAGCTTTTTACATCTCTGGGTCTCCGTTCGTTACAGAATACCCAGAGAAGCTGAAATTTGCAGTCAGCAACTAGCCATAAAGCTAACAATTAGCATGAAATGCTAACATCATATTAGCTACTAGAATTAAATTTGTCTTTTCTTCTGAATGTTGGTAAAACACAGTTTTACAGCTGCTGCTCTGGTTTTCTGGATGTAGTTCTCTTAAAAAAAATAAAATAAAATAAATCAAAATTAGCTCAAATTGATACTGAAAAGTGAAAAGCTTTACAGAAGCCAGGGATCAGCAATAAGTTGCACATCTCTGATCAATGCATCTCTAATAATACACTCCAAAGTTTAGAAGAAGCAATACTC
>CAEGAE010076937.1:0-71302 GCA_903067095.1 Girardinus metallicus
CGGATCCCCTCAACACCTTGGCTGCGCCTAGAAATTCTGTCCATGAAAGTAATGAACAGAATCGGTGACAAAGGGCAACTTCCACAGAAGTTGTCGCAATAAATGATTATAATGTTGTCTGAGAATGTTTTTGAGTAATGGCATCATAATAATGCAAGAACACACTCTCAAAGATCAATAAACTTAAAATTCCAATGAACATTTAACACTGGAACAGAAAGACATTTTAAACATCCAAAATAAATAAACAAAACAATAGAAATAACAAATAAACTGAATAATAAAGTCTCTATAAACAAAACTGTCCTTCAGAAAAAGGGCCAGTAGAGTCCAAAACACCAGACTGCAGACCTTTGTCATCCTGTTTTTTGCGACAAAAGTGATTCTAATGGAAATTTTTGAATTTGTTTAAATTTATCATGCAATTAATTGATTTTTGCGACAAGCCTAAAAGTTACAAACTATTTCTAACCCTTGAACTTTTTGAATTTGTCATGTAATATCCTCAAACTTGAATGTACTTTATTGGGTTTTATGTGAAAGACAATCAAAAAATAGTGCATAATAACAAATGGAATAAAATGTATAGTAGGTGTGTCTCTACCAACTTTTCATATCTACAGGCTGGAATGTTTTTTTATAATTCCTTGGAAACAGCCCAATTTGTGTGTACATTTTTAATTTAAGACACTGAATTTCAATTTGGTTTGGATGTGGACTTTGACTAGACCATTATAATAGACCATGATAGTCTAGTCCAAGACCACGTGAATCTACTTTTTTTCCAAATCACTTTAATTCTTCTCTGGATTGGTTTATTGTTGTGCCAGAAAACAATGTCACATTCTAGTTTCCAGTCTTTTGCAGCTTCTAACCAGTTTTTGTCCAGAATTCCTTTGTATTTGGCTTCTTCTGTCTTTCCAACAACTCTGACCAGATTCTCTCTCCCTGATGAAGAAAAACATCCCCACTGCATGATACATAATCTTATCAAGTATTTTTGTGTAGTTTCTAACGCAAATATTTTATTACACTTGAAATAAGACAAAACTAACTTACAAGCAACTCTTCAGAAACATGTAGGAGCTTGATTTAATTCAATAATTCCTAAATAATGGTGAAAAGGTACCAGTTCCAATGGCAGATTATTTCACTTACACATGGAAAAAATGTCTCATTAGTAAAATAATCCGCCACTGGAACAAAATTAAGAAATTATTGCCTTAAGACAAGTTCCTATATCCTTCTGAAAAGTTATTTGTAAGTTAGTTTCGTCTTATTTCTTATTGTACTAGAAACTAGACCAACATTACTTAGACCAAAATGTTCCTTCCACTTCACAGTCTCAGTTTTCTGTTGGTCTGCCACATGAGATGCGGGTAAAAATTATTTTGTGGTTTTAACGTAATTAAATGTGGAAAAGGTTCCAGGCATGTGGATACTTGTACAAGGTACTGTATAATAAACCAGAAATCTCATGCAGCGTTTCCTTTTTATGGGCTTTATTTGAGCAGATTTAAATTCAGTCCACATACTTTTATTTCATTGTTTGAAAATTACCTTCAGGGTGGCCAGTGTACTCTCTGTGATGCATTAAAAAACATTGGCTGTGGATGTGTTGCTGTCTGTAAATCCCAGCTGGAATTCGGACTGCCGAATTTCAAAGCTTTCTGATTCCTCCTCCTCCTGCGTTCTGATCTGTACGGCTTATTTTCAGTCGCCTCTCAGGCATGCAGTGATTTTCTGCTGTTGGAATTGGCTACCAGATTTTTATCTGTAGGACAGCACACAGGTGCTCGGAATCTCTCAGCCACTCTTGATTCTCCATCCACGGAGGAACAACAAAAACAAACGCGACTCATGTTGGCACAGAATGCTGAAAATGTCAAAATAAGACAAATGTGGTTAGCTTAGTTGGAGTTGCTGCTCTCTGGGTTAATTTCCCTCTCCATCGGGGTTTTAGCAGTTAGGTTTTCAATGAAAATTACACTATTTTACATCTGGAGCATCTGCTGATGATTAGTGTTTCTGTGTTGCTTTCAGGGTCTGCTGACTTCTGGAGTGGAGTTTGAATCTCTGCCAGCTGCTCTGTCCCTGCCCGCTGAGTCCGGGCTGTACCCCGTCACTCTGGTCGGAGTCCCGCGCACAGCTGGCAACATCACGGTGAACGGTCAGTGCTGCATATGTTGCACAGATTATTCATGTCGTGCGGCTCTGGCCCAAAGACACCAGTTGTTTAATCCGCCTCTCTAAACAGCTGGACCGCTTTCCCGTCTGTCCGCAGGTTACCATACATCCGTATTCGGCGTGAGCAGCGACTGCCTGCTGGAAGGTCTGCCTAGTGTGAAGACGAGCGGCTGTTTAGTGGAAGTCATTCCCTCCCTTCCTCGGCTTCAGCTCAGCACATCGCTTCCACGGTTAGATAACAGAAAATTTTTATTTTTGTGTCACTGCTTCTCCTTAAATCGACAATCTTTGTTTTTGTTCACATTCAAGATGAAAGGCTTTTTCTCATCTGATGTAGCAAAGCAGGCCAACCAGCTCTTTGTGCTCTTGTGTTTTCAGCCACATTTGGGGGATTTTGACTAAAACTTTTATTTTGTATGCTTTGATCAATTGTGGACTTGCTCATATGCTTCACATGGCCGCACATTCTCCAGCTAGAGAGCGCATTTCAAGATTCAATCCAAGATTCAATCCAAGATTCAAGAAATTATAGCACAAAATAATAAAAATATAGAGTAAAAACGAAATAGAACAAATACTGGAAAGCACAAGATGTGCAATATTTAACAAATAGTACACTACAATCGGCCAAGTCATTAGTTACCGACAGACTGATGTTATGTAGACTCATAGCTGACCTCCTGAACTGCTCAGTCCTACAGCCCACCGGCAGGAACCTTGGCTTATGGCTGCCCTCTTGCCCAGCCAGGATGGGTGAAGGGTGACTGTTATAGGCAGGGTTGCTCTGTGTTTGACTCCAGAGTCAAACTGTAGAAGGGTTTCTTCAGTCGCTTCCAGTCTCTCTCTGTCAAAGCCCCGACCCAGGAGACAACAAAATATTATCACTGAGCACTTTGAACCATTAACTAGCATAACATCTCACAGCACACATTGAAAGACTTTAGCCTCCAAAGAAATTGCAATGACTCTGTCCCTTATGAAACAAAGCGACACAGTTTGTTGATCAATCCAGATTGCCATTAAGGTGAATTCACAGATACATGCAGATACTTGTAGGTCCCAACCACCTCTCTGTCAACCCCATCAATGTTCACTGGTAGGGTTGGAATTAGACCTACAGAAATCAATAACCACATCCTTAGTTTTGGTGGTGTTCAGTTGGAGGTGGTTTCTATAATGGCAAGTTATCCAAATCCTTAAGCAGCAATGCAGCCCCAGCCCCACCGTGTCTGACTGCAGGTATGATGGGTCTTGTTTTGAAATGCTGTCAGTTTTATGCCAGATGTAACAGGATGCACACCTTCCAGGAATTGTATTATGTCTCTAGAATAATCCACAGATTATTTTCTCAAAAGATTTGGGTTCCATTAAGATATATTCTTGACACCCACTGTACTAACTGTGGTCAACTCTTCTGCTGCTACATTTGGCTGCTTGGTTACTGGTAAATGTGGAGTTGTATTACTGTGTTTACATAACTTTACTAATGCAAAGTCTGTCTTTATTTACTTGAAGCACAAGTAACCAAAGACATCTTTGTTTCAACTTGTGAAATTGTTGAAAAAGAGATAAACCTCACTTTGCCCTTGAGGTTTCCAGTTTGTATTCCCACTTTGGAGCATTGTGTCGTGCAGTGGTTAGCATACAGTCCACAAAGGTAAAATATAAAAGTATGTTTCTGGACTTATTACCAAATTAAAACTTATCAATTTAGACTCTTTGGAATTGTTGCCATAGATGTTTCTTTGCCCTGCTGAAGGACAACCGTTGTAACTTCTGTGTTTTTCATTTTCTATACAGATCAGCTCACACCCCTCAGCATATGTCCAAAGAAGAACTGTCCAGCTCCGTGTCCGTCCAGCTCTTTAACGGAGAAAGGCAGCAGCTGACCATCACCTTGGAGAACATTGGCACGGAAGACATTGAGAGTCTGGAGCTGACGTCTAAGACTGTCAACACTAAAGGTGAGAATTTTACAGTTTGGATTCCAGGTGACATGCCTAAAAAATAGAAAGGTTTTTCTTTTCATTAAAGCAAAAACACCTAAGACTTTTGATTTAAAAAAAAAAAAAACAAGCTCAGAACTACAGCAGCCACAGCGGGGGACTCTGTGCTGCGTCAGTGTGGACGGCCTGTGATGTTTTTCACCACACATTGGATTGGTGCTTCAGTCTTTTCCAGTGTCTATGGCTGTGGTGCTGCTTGGGGTCACCACCCTATTTTCTCTGGTTCTGGATCTGTCATGCCCCTGTGGCTTTTAGTTTGAGTTTCGTCTCTTTGTTCAGCACCTGCTCACACCTCCCATCTCTGCAGTCCTGCTCACTGGGACTGCTAATGCATCTCCCTTTTTGTCTTCATCCCGCTGTCTGTTACAGAAGCTTTTTTTCTCCAATGGTCAGCATAAACTTGTTGTTCTTTCTTACCAGTGATTAGAGTTTTGTCATTGAGAAGATATTAGTTTATGATGCAAACGTTTCGCAGGATTTGATTATTTAAAGTTCTATTACACTTATTGTCATTCTGGGATTTTATGATGCATTTAGATAGAATTGGGTGATGCGGCTTCAAAATTAAATGTTTTTATCATACTAAATTCAATTTCTGACTTTATTTTTTCTCAATTTCTTTGCTTAAATTGGATATATCATGGAACAAAAAGTATTTTTTTTTTACCCCTTAAATCCATTTTGTCATATATAGTTCAGAACAGTTGAAGTTACTCTCTTTTGGGGCTGTGTATATTTCTTCATGTTCTGTTTGGGTCTTATTTTTCAATTCATTCAGTTTCCTCCATTCCCCACTGTGCTATTTGAAGACCTCTACCACAGTATTTGCTGAGGAATAGCTAAACAAGGTCACGGACCTCTGGCTAACCAGTTTTGCAAATCCACCAATTATTTTTCTCACAAAGATCTTGTAATCCAAGTTCAGTAATTCCAAAGCTACAAGTGGATAAGTCAAAATATTAACCTGCACAATTAATTACGCCATCCCGCAGCCTCAGGTCACCTACTAGTGAAGCACACAGCAGAGCGGAGCACAGCAAAGACGCATGCAGTATGGGCTTAATGGTGTAAAAACACCCTTTTAAAATAAAAACAATAATGCTTAACATTATAAACACTGAAGAGAAAACCGGAGATGATGACTTTGGTCTTGGTTCATCAATAAATATTCCTGTTTCCTCTGAAAATCACACCATTAGCTGTGATTTCTGCCAGTATTATATTATGAAATAATTCTGTATTAATAATGCTGCCACTGCAACGATACGTCATTTTCCTGCGGGTTTTAAAAAATATTAATCAATGTATTTCTGCTTAGTTTAATATGAACTGAACTAAACAGAACTTTGTTGCAGTTTTCACGTACCTTCAAGTATGTTTTAGATAATCCAAAAAAGTAAAACGTTATATAATTCTGCTTCTCTGTTTTCTTTCATTCCTTTTTGTTGAGAAAAAAACAGATTTTTCTAATCCAGGCCAAAGTTTGTGTGACCTGTTCACTTAGTAATTCTTCATTTTTCTCTCACATACTTCTCTGGCCCACATGAAGAAATATTCTTAAGACAACTTTAGGGAAACAGACTAGGAGCACTTCTTCTCTCTTTGTGTTCAGCAGTTGCTTGATCACATTGTGACAATCAAACCAGGAAACACAGGAAGCCAGTATTTATGGAACCGATCCGAACCCGTCGGCCTCGTCGTATCAGGCAGCTTTTGTTAGATTTCACGGGCCACTTTTCTACTTGTTCACACTTTATGTGAATGCTTGTTCTCAAAAAAGGCTGTTGTGAACCACTTTGATGGAGAATTCATGATAACATGGACTTCTAATTCAAAGGACTTCTTATGTCCCCAGCAGCTTGGGGGTTCTCTAGAAATGATCGGCTAAGGTGGATTGAAATCCTCCTGTTGGCGTGTAATGAGACAATGTTCTCATTAATGTTGTTTTACATTTTAAAAGACACATTTGAATAATATCTACACTTAAGAAGCTCTGTACTTTGCATTTCTGTCCCTGGTGGCCATACTCAAAGGAAGTTGTGAACTTACTTGTTCAACTTTGAAATAGAGTTTTTCCCGAAAAGCTTGTAGATCAACGAATCTACAAGCTCTGACTTTAGGAAATACACAGAGATTACAACTCTTGTATGAATCATCAAATTATTACACTGGTTTTTACTTTTAACCTCCGAGCTCTCAGTGGGAAATTTGCATGTTGCTGTGTATCCAAATGATAACTCTGAAAATTGAAGTTTCTAGTTGTCATGAAACGATATAGACAGCCAAGGAGCAGGTTGTATCATCCTTTTTTAAATTACACTTCCGTCTCTCCTTTAGACATACTTACAAAGTCATGTCATCATTTTAAACTTGACATGCTGTTTATCTTCAGAGAGGATGTGAGTTTTCTGTTATTGCTGAAACATTGTTCATTAACATCCTCTTTGCTGCTCAGTTTTGTCCTCCTTGATTCAATGTGGGTTTTTCATCAGACACTACTCTTTTTACTTTTAGGGTCTTTCATTCATGTTCATGTTCTGTTCTTTGCAGCAATCCCTGTCCGGAGGAATTTGGGGGAAAAGTACCACTCGTGAATATCTGGACTCTTAAACTGTAATTATTCTCCATGGTTAGCAACCAGGAAGTTAAGATTTATGTTACAGTTTGAGCAGTCAGCATTAAATGACTCTTTTTATTTTTGAATTATTTCTGTCGATGAGCCTATCTTAGATCAAAGAGAGCTTCGCATTGTTTCTTCGGTTTTTCTTAATGACTGTTAATGTAGAACCAACATGGAAAACACACAACAGCAGGTTTTTTTATTGTTGCTTTGATGGTTCTTTTGTATTTTGTCAATTCTAATTGTATTTTTTTCCACGTCAACCAACAATCTTAGGAGCTAGTTTGATTCTCTGCTAAAACATTGTAATTAGATAAAGTTACAAAATAATATATACAGTAAAGTTCATTTTGGCCTTTTTGAAAAATCGTCACTAGAGGTGTGAGGAGTACATAAACACTGCGACATAGTTGCCAAGATGGCAACAGTGCTTTCCTTCGACATGGCCACACCCCCAATTAACCCCCTCCAATCATCTTCACACTTGGCCCTCGGTGTCTCTTGGCTCCACCCACTTTGATGGAATCTTTCAAAATTGAGGTCATGCTCATTAGGTTTAGTTCTACTTGAAAGAATTTTCTTCATCTTTCCAAAAAACCCAAATCCCATACCGCCACATTGTGGTTGTAGCAGCACATTCCAGGTATTTTGCGTCAAAAATGATATTATCATATAGTGGAACTGAAATACTCAATGGCGGTTGGTGTATTTAACTCTAACCAGCTGATGAAATCAGTGTTGAGCATGTTTTTCCGTTTCAAAAACTCCACACGTTGCCACAGCGACAATTGAGACCCCCATTTTTAACTGTACATGAGTTCAGCAAAGCAAAAGCCTCAGGGGTGACATCTTATAGATGATGATAATGTCAGCTCAGCTGAGGTTTGGTGTGCATGTCACAAGAATTTTCTAATTCATTTAGGCTTAATGTGTTGTTGATTTTATGTTGGTGTTCAGAAGATGGCAACCAATCTCACAGTCTGACTCCTTTTGGAAATAACAAGTAAAACTTCTACTTATTCAGAATTTTTTTTACTCTAACTTCTTTTAAAACTTGGGTGCAGTCGGAGTGGCAGCTACCTGTAAGTTTAACTTCTTATTTATTGTAATCAGTTTCAGGTAATTTTAGATCAAGTGTTGCTCTAAGTAATTAATCTCTTGCATTAAATTATGTCAAATTAAGGAAATGTTGGCCTAATAAATAGATGTAACGTGCTAGTTATGACACTAAAAAGAGAGCAATATCTTTTAGAAAGGCTCTTGAGCTAGCTGAATCCTAATTTCATTATCAGTGGACAGTTCTTTTAAAGAACTGTTGAGTCACGACCAACACTGAGGAAGACTCACTGACTGGTTTTAACTCGCTCTAAGATTAGAGAAATTCTTTAGAGGCAAGCAAGAAAAGACAAGGTTTTCCTAAAGCAGAGGGTGAAACTCCAAATGAATCAGTGACAAGAATTAAAAAGGAAATAAGCAAATCAAGCTCCAGCAAAGTGGGAGACGGGTATGATTACTGTAACCTCATGAGATTTTACAGAAAACCCTCTCCAAAACATGTGGTTTTGTCCAAAGTACTTCCAGAGGAAACGCTTTCCAGTCTAAGAATACAAATTGACAGGAAATCATTGTTTGCGTGATCGCTGTTCTCCACTTTGTGTAACGGTGCCACAACTAAATGTAGCTGATTTCAACTTCTCTTTAAGAACTATAGAAGAGGAAAATGTAATAACAATATTCATATAGTTTTTATCTTTCCTTTGTTGCTAAGTGTAATCATTAACTCTTCAAATTAGGAACAGATGCAGCGTTAACGACACAGTGTGAGCCAGCAGTCGCTCTAACCGTTTTAAATGTTTTAAAATCAAGACAAAATGATTGTTGAGTCGACATTTTAACTGTCTTATCATCAAAGCGGTGCTTTTTTTTTTTTAATTTTTTTTACAACATCTTGAAATCTTGTAGAAAGTATCCTTTTTGATAGCCGCCTGCATATCGGTACTTGTTTTTAAAACCAGCAACAAATATTATTTTTCCCACAGTTAGACCAGAAGAGAATATTATTATTTTTTTGAAGTTTTGTTAATTAAAGCTAAATTGGTCACTGGGGTGAGTTTTCCCCAGTTTTAATAGCTAAAAGGGAAGTTTTTGTTTCATGTAACGTGCTCTGGAAGCAACTATGCTTCCAGAGATGCTAAATACACTTTTACATTTAACCATAAAATGGAAGATGGCAGTTAACCAGCAGCAAATTTTCAGTTTTTATGCAAAGTAAGACAAATATTTAGGTTTTTTTTAGCTATCTCTTCCATGTTGGACATAAAAAAAAAATCTTACCTACTGATGACTTTTCTCACTTTTGTTAGTCAGCAGGAAATAGAGTTCAGTCAAAGCACACTCATTTCCTCAGGGGAAGACCAGCCTAGCTTGTTGTATGTGAACTCCAAAGTGCTAATTGCTTCACTTGATCCATTTCTTCTTTTTTTGTTGTTGCTGCTGTGGAGTCATCTAAATTGCCATAAGAAAAAAAAAAAAATCGAGAAAGTTGTAAACACACTTTGCGTTTGTAGATTTATTCAAACAACCTTAAGGTCTTTATTTTCTAGCTTTACTGCAGTTCTACAGAGAGCATTTTATCTGTTTTGCAAAAGCACACATGTTCTGTGCTCTTTTGATTTTAAAGATCTAGTGTTGACAAGCCTGGAATGTAATGTGAAAAGTTACCAAATGAAACCAATATACATATTGTTTTTTTTTTTTGTTTGTTTTTGCTTCTCAAAGAGACAGAAGCCAGATTTCAAGACATTAAATTGTAAAGACAAATTTCTTTTAAGTCGTGTTTAATACGTACAACATTTTATAACAACTGAGGGCAACAGTTACATGGTTATAAAATGACACTATGTGCCTGGAAAACACATAACGCTCCAATTTACAGAAATTCAGAAGCCAGTGAGAAAGAGTCAAGTCACTGATATCCATCAGTCAGGAAATGGCCATTTCTAAGCTTTTGGGACATGGGAATCATTATTCACACGCAGGAAAAATAATAGAAAATTGCAAGTCTTTTTTGCCAAAATAATTCTTGTTAAAATGACAGGACTTCACTTTCCAAGGTTTGGAACGACAAAACCTGGAACTGATTGGAAAACAAACTCCGCTCTGTTATTTGGACTCTCCGTTGGAAGCTGAAGCACATTTGGTGGTAATCGTTTTTGATTTTTCAGATTTTAATTTAAAACTTACACATACAGGGACGTATTGTTGCCAACTTTGCCCAAAGCTGCTGGTTAATTGCTAGCCATCTGGCAGCTCATAAGTTTATTCATTAATTTATTTTTCTCTTCGGGGGTCACCACCTTTTCAATCCTCTCTTTGCACTGGGTGCTTGGGGGTCTCCTTTCTCTCTGCAGAGCCTGGATCAGCTTTTCTTGCTTCCACTTCCAATTTGTTTTTGAGCTCTGATGGTTGCTGATAATCATATTGATATTCATGTGTTTTAATGCACCTCGATTTATTTGGAGCTTTGCATACGAACAGTATCCCCTGCTCAACACCTGTCGGCAAAAAGAAAAGCTGTTATTTGCAATCTGCAGTTGTGTTACTGGGAGCAGATATAAACAGGTTGGTCTATTCATAGTGCATATATTATTGATTTGACACATGCTCATGGAAACCATCAAGATGGTTTCTCACTTATTACAAAGCTGCACAAACAGTTGTTTGAAGCAAAGCCCACCCAGGAGGAGATAGATTTGTTTTTTGCAGAAAAGGTGAAACGAGTGTGATAAGGATTGTTCCTTTGCAGTCATCTGTTTGGGTAAATATTAATAAAACTTTGTAGAAATTCAAAGCACAGACCACATAATTTTTTTTTAATTACCATTGTCCTGTAATTTTTTTTAAAAGGCCTTGCCTGAGAATTAATTTTCCATGTGTCAACTGGTAATATAATAAAACTTCATTCCTAAAGAATTTAATTAATTTTCATGTGCTGTATGTGAGTTTGGTCAAAAGTTTACATACACTCATTATTGGCAGTTTAGGCTTTCTTTTGAACTCATATTTTTTTCATGATAAAATGATCATATAACAAACAATTTGAGTCATTTTTTTCTTAGTTTATGTTTAATAGTGACCCTGCGTACCAGTCCATACATACACACCTGCTATTTCTGGGCAAATGTCCTATAGCAAGTTGGCAGGGAATCTAGATGCTTTTATTAGCCGTCAGTAAGCTTTTGGCATAATTCTGATTGGGTACTTTCTGTCAGAATCGGTGGAGCTTATTTAAGTTGATGTTTCATGAGAGCTCATACATGCAAGACGAGGCAAGGCAAGGTCGTTTATCTACCACCAGTCATACAAATTCAAGTCTAAAGGGCTTTACAGGGCATCAAAACTAAAATAACTAAATATAATTATTATCACACTTCAAACAGTTCATATTCTGGTTTTTTACGCCTCACCATGAGTCTTTTAAACAAATATCTTGTCATTGAGACAAATAGTTCTATCTTTGTCTCTTTTCTTTCTGCCTCCATGTTGTTTGACTTCTGATTCTGGAATTCTAACAGTGAACAACTAAATCATACTTTGCCTGTTATTAGATCGAGTTAGACTTTAATTTGGGCTTTTGAAAGATAAAAAATGCATTAAACACAACTTTTAAAGTATTGGAGCAGAATATTTAGGATGCTTTTCATCCTAAATGAAAAGCATCCAACAATTGTAAGATCTTACAATTGTTGGACTGCCTGATGAAATACTTTTTAAAGGTTCGATTCCAGTAAAACCCCATGTCATAACAAACCGGGTTCCCCAAGAGTGTCACTGACCCACATACATTTTTTTTCATACTTGAGAAATTTTCATCTCAACATTCCTGTCAAATTTATACCCTTCTGATATGTTGAAACGCAAAACTAAGTACCTTCATGTTATTCACCAGTTTCTTTTTTTTTTCAGATCATGTCTCTCTCATTATGAGTAGTTTGAAATTTTGACTGATAACTTAATTCTTGATTTTTCACAGTTGGCAGTGAAGGAAAAGAACTCTTAAAGTCTTGGTTTTGTTTTTGTTACCATAAAAACTTGTGGTTCACTTTTTGTCTCTATAGACGTGTTGCTGCGTGACGTCACATGTGCTAGATCCCGCCCCCATCTCCCTGCTGGAGGGCAAAACACGACTTGCTGGCAATGACTACCATTTAGCTGTCAAGCTGTCTTCATAAGACGCTAAATTTTAAATGTATGGGTGTTATATAAAAGAAAAAGGGATGCAGTGCTTTGTTACCAATAGTCAACACTACGACCACCAAATAGCAAGGTTAGGAAAAAGTTTATTGTGGTCATTTATGCTAAATTTTGTGAATTGTAATTTCTACCAATTTAGTTTTCTTCTGTGGGCAGTTAGAGTATATTTAAGTTAGTTTAGAACCAAAATTTGTAGTTAATTTATATATTTGGAATTGCTTAGATTACAGAGGTAATCTCCCATTAATTTGAGTAATTAAGAACACATCAGGTGCTGGGTGGAGGTCTACTGTTTGGAAAATGTCTGGTGTGTTGACGAGAGGTTTTGGAAATGATTTTTTTGACCACTTTTTTGAGCTTGAAACATCAAATTAAGATATTTTTTTGTTTTCAACTAAGTTGAGAGCGAGAAAAAAAGTAAAAGTGGTTAGAGTTGTTCTAGTGGTTTTTCTGCATCGATTTCCCTTCTATTCAGGCCTTCTATGTATTTACTGTCTACATCCTGATGAACTGTGACATATATCATAAACCTTACATACATTGGGATGGTATTCTTCTCCCTTTCATGTTGTCAGACACTGATTTATTTCTACCAACATTGTTTTCAAACTGTTTCCATTTGACTTCTAGATGTACATCAGTCAGGCATAGAGCTTGATGTTCGTTTTGTTTGGACGTACCTTTCATCGACCGTACTCCGGTCCTGCTCACCTCTCCTGGTCCTCCTTCCTCCTTAGATGTAATCCATTGTAGGGTTTGGACCGGCAACAGTTGAGAGTCTTCCTGTGGTGCCGAGTTCTCTTTGGGAACCGAATGAATAAAAGATGAGAAGAGCCTAAACAGGAAGACATCTGTTGTGAAACAAACAAAACATTACTCTTTCTGCCACCGTGCAGACACAGCCATCTTTTAATGTATGACAGCTCCCCATTTCTCTCAAATACATGTGTATTCCAGAAAAAAGAAAAGAATACTTGATGGATGACAAAAGCCTCCTCCTAATACAGTAATGGGTTATGTGGCATTTGATAGGTGTAAAATTAAAGTGAGCTGTCTTTGATTCACTGAACACTGAACACCTTTTAACCCTTGCAGCCATTCTTCCTGTAAACACATCATTTTACTCAGGTTTCCTGTTAAATACTTGGACATATCCAAATATATAAGCACAAAGTACAGTACAGCACAGAGGAAACAGCTGATAGAACATTGACTATAGATAAGACAACAAGATACTCTAATCTGAAAGTAGTTTTAATTTCTCTTGTGACATAAAGGATTTCTCTCATCAGTCACTCTGGTTGCTTTAACCCATTTTGCGTAATTAATTGCTGCGATAATTGTAATGACATCCACTATCCAAGCTTTTCTGCTTGTTAAGTTCCAACGCCTGATGCTGCACAGCTGAGTAAACAACCTTCTGTCCCAGAGATGTATTTTAAATCCTCCTCCCTCTTTCCTGGCTGCTCTGTCTCTCACTTATTCAATTTTAATTCAATCCAAGAGCTCCGGCTTTATGAATAATTAAGGCAGAGAGTTATTCCCGTGAATGTTTCTTTAATGGCGCCCGTGTTCACATCCTGTCTGAGGATTTTTATGGGTTTTGGTGATGAATCGAGTCGGGACGTGTAAACCGTTGTTCCCGTCGTAGAAGTGGCCGTCTGCAGCTCGGCCTGGGTTTGTGTGCGAAGCGCGCCTTCCTTGCCGTTCCCGCGGCGTCTCCTCCATCAGGAGTGGCTCACCTGCACAGGCAGAACGCTTTGTTCAGGTGATGTTTCATTCATTCCTGCTCCTGGGTGAAGTGGATGCAGCTGAGTCATTCGTCTCCGTCAGACGGGCTGGGAGGCATACGTTACAGTCTGGTGACGGGCATGGAGGACGTCACAGAGACACAGGCGCTCTTTGTAGTGTTCATGCGCAATTTACACCCCGCCACCACCTCTCCTATTTCTAAATGTATCGTTTTTGTTTGTTTGTTTTCTTTGTTCCTGCAGACAAAGTGTTTGGCAAATTTCTGAGTTGGGAGATAGAGGAAGCAGTACATCAACTTCCGCTTAAGCCGGGCCAGACTGTGACTCTCACTATCAGCATCAAAGTCAAGCTGGACTTCTCCGGTCAGGAGAACCTGCTGCAGGACCTGAATGATGGTGAGTGGACACCTTCGATGTTTCTGCCCTGTTTCGCATCGCAATCACCAACTTGAATGTTTTTATTAGGATTTTCTGTGATACGATACATTCTGCTGGACGATGAATTGCCCCAGAAATGATAGAGATAAATGATGACATTGTCATTTTGAGACCATTTTCAACTAATATTATAATAATGGAAAAATAATGTGAGACATTTTTTCCAAAATAACTCGCTTGCTTTCTCAAAAATTAATACAGAAAAAGGTAAAAAAAAAAAAAAAAGAGAGAACATTTAACACTAGAACTGGAAAACACTTTAAATATCCAAAGTAAAACAAAGCAAACAAAACATTGACAGTTAAAATGGATTATGGAGTCACTTTAACCAAATTTGTATTTTAAATAATAATAGTCACTCAGACAAGGAAAACAGGCAAAAGCGACAGGGAGTCCAGACTTACTACTTTTTACTGGGTGTCAGATGTTTGCAGCTTTTCTTAAAATGGTGGCTTTTCAACAGCATCTGTTTGACGACTGTCGTTCAAACAGAAATGATCACTCTCATTTGAATTTATCATATGATTAATTTATTTACTGCTTATGGTGACAGGCCTGTTATGACAACAAATTTTGTTGGACGATAAATTATCCCAAGAGTTATTGCAATAAACAATAATAATGTTGTTTTGAGAACATTTTCAAGTAATGAATTGATACTAGCATAGTAATGTAAGTTTGCAGTTTAGTTCCATAAAGAACACTGGAACTGTGAGACATTTTAAATATCCAAATTAAAACCGCAACAACCAAAAGCAACAAATACAAAGGATATAAAAACCAGATATAACCATAAAACCATAAATAAAATGGATTATGACATCGCTGTAAAATTTCCCTTAAAAAATAAAAGACCATTTTAATTCGTTGTGCAATTCATTGATTATTTGCTTGTTGCGACAGGGTTAATTGTGGGAGGCTTAGTGTTCAGTCACACAAAATCCCAATAAAAGATATGATAAAAACCTTTTGGCCATAATATGAATAAATGTGAAAAAAACAATTAAAGGGACTTGGATACATCTGTGCACTGTGCACTGGACAGAAAAGAGCTGATAATTATGCATACTTTCATGTTTTGTGACCCATTCTTATTTAATATAAGCAAAGTCAGGTTTATTTGTGTAGAATATTTCAACAACAAGGCAGTTCAAAACACAATACAGTCATCAGTTATGAAATATTACATTCTGTCAAATGTCATAATCAAAATCATCAGGTAAATACACATATAACGATCAATGTTCCACTTACTTAAATTCTTACTATTAATCACAAGCAACTCTAAACAGGTGGGTTTTAAGCCTTATTTTACAGGAACTCAGTGATTCAACTGATCTATAGATCTATAGTAATAAATATTTAGCTGCAGTTCTTTTAATATACATACTGGAAATAGAAACCTCTCTTCTGCTATGGATTATTCTTATTTTTACCTAGTAGGAGTACATGTGCTCCTATTAGCTGAATGTGCTGTTCTACATGGACCCAGCTCGTTAAAGACTCGGCCTCTTCTTATTTAGGATTCAGCAGCGATGGCAGGAAGGTGAAGGTCTGTGCACCCGAGTTTCCCCTCCTCGCCCGTACAGTAGCTTCCTCACTTCAGAGCTAGATTTTATCAGTTTGAATTAAAAAAAAAAAGAAAAAGCACAGCCAAACCTTCTTCCCTACCTCAGAGCTCATTCAGTGCGTTCTCCCACAATCCTCTGCCACAGTTCATTTTCTAACCTCCCTGGCCCTTTTTTGCAGCTGTCGTCTTCCTCCCTCTTCACACTGTCGAGTGTCTTTATTACATACGCTCATGGGCTGATGAATATTAATGTGAGACGGACCCGCTCCCGCCAAGTTTACTTTAGAGGGCATTTGCATGTGGATTCAGACGCCTGGGAAGGCAGACGCGGGCGACGCCGCAACCGCATGCTAGATGTGAAGTCGTTGGAACTATACAGTTTGAGCGTTTTAATTAGCCCCGTGATTATCCTGGCCCTGAATTAATGAGATAAGATGTGTTTCCTCCAAATACAACAGCTCTGAATGCAGCTATTCCGGCGACTTTATTAGTTTGCGGTTTCATCCAAAGACATTCGATGCTATCTGGCATACAATACATAAAGCGTTCATGGTAATTATGTTGGGTTGGTCTACTGATTAACCAATTTGCATAAACTTGTTGTTCAACTTTGTTTTCTGCACGCCTCTGTACAGGAAGATTACAAAGTTTGCTATATTTGCTAATTGAGCACAAGCTTATTATTATTATTATTAGCATTTTTTTATGGCATAATTAAAAATGTTAAAATGACAAACTGTAGCATTGGTATAGCCCCTTACAAAACTATATTCATTCAACAAAAATGTCAATATTTTATTAACTCTGCTTCAACACTGTGTGGAGCAGAGTGATGAGGAATTAAAAATTTAAACTTTTTCTACAAATGAAGAAAGTGTGCTGTCCTATGCAGCACTCCAGAGTCAATAATTCCATAATACTGATTAAAAAAGTTCTAGATCCACTGGCAGATGATTCCACAAATAATATGTGAACAATTTCATAAGTGAAACAATCTGCCAGTAGAACTAGTACTTTTTCACCAGTATTGAAGAATTATTTGCTTGAAACAAGCTTGTATTTCTCACATAGAAGTTACTTGTAAGCTAGCTTTGACCTAATTCAAGTGTACTGAGACTTTTTCACTTTGAAACTATAAAAAAATACTTAAGATTTTATTTTTGCATTGTTAGATTTCTCCCCTCAATGTCTTTACGTTAGCACATGAAGGTCTAAAAGGGTCTAAGGGTCAGAGGGTCTAAAATTGGATTAAGATCTAATCACAAATTATGTAACTATATAATGACAAAATATGCAGCATTTCAATTCAAAAACTCCTTTTGCTCCTAAAATATTAGGTAAATAGTATGAGAGCAACCACACAGATGTTGTTTTTAATATATTATGTAGTTTATTCAAACATCAGATTGGTCCAAAGTGCTATTCAGCTTTCAGGTGTTTCAGGAAGTTATTTAGAAATGAAGACTGAGGACGCTAACATTAGCGTTGGGGACGTCTGTGCTGCTGCTACATGGTTAGCATTGAGATGCTATTTTTGGCTTGAATGGCTTTGCCGATAGGCTAAGTACATCTATTTTGTACGATACAAAAAAAAAAGTCATATTGTCAAGCTTTTAAAGATTTTTCTTCCCCTATGATTGATTTATTAAGAGAAAACATGTGAATCTTGGTCATTGTTGTTGGACTTGTCAAACCCAATCTTCATTGACATTTTCAAG
The DNA here is from genome assembly GCA_903067095.1 of Girardinus metallicus. Taxonomy (NCBI): domain Eukaryota; kingdom Metazoa; phylum Chordata; class Actinopteri; order Cyprinodontiformes; family Poeciliidae; genus Girardinus; species Girardinus metallicus. The sequence goes on from CAEGAE010076937.1 coordinate 17,544, forward strand.
ACGACACTGCTCAGGCTTCTTTCTGCTGATTCGTAAAGTTGCCCTGCTCTTTAAGCAGCAAAGCAAAATGGACTCAGCCAAGTGTTGATTGTCATTGTTCAGTTTGGCAGCTGTCAGCATTTTACAGAGCTGAGTGAAGAGAGTTGAACATGCTGTAGTGCAACCTCTCCTGTAGTGAGAGTTTACCTTCTCTCGCTCCGATAGCAGAACAGTCATGTGCTCACTCACATACATATGCCCACACTCATTATTATCATCATTAGCATGTTTTTATCACATCCAACCCACCTGACGTCTTGGTAGCTCTTGTCTACAGTAGGTGAAGGCATCGAGTGCTATTTTTTTCATTGTTATTTAGGTAGACAAACTGATAAAGAAAAATCTTAAGATTTTCAATAGTTTCCACAATTATTTTTCTTTTTGATCACTTTGTTGGCAATAGTCTTTTTTTTTTTTTGCGTCCCAGAAAAAATCTAAAGAAAGTTTTGCACTTTAAATCATGAATTACATATACTAAGTTCGACCTCCAGCGTGGCTAAAATATATAAATCAAAGCTCCTGTTTATTATTAATTTTTTTTTTTTACTAAATAAAAGTCACAAGTTTTCAGAATATCAAAGGCTGGACTGGAAATAAACACTAATAGGTCTTATTTCATTCAGATTGCAACATCAAAGGAGTTACACATTTTGGTTCAAATCTAATATTTTTGATTGCAAATTTGAAATGAGTATTGGCTGTTATGTGCATGTATTATTTATGAGTTTGTCAGATAAAATTAGATATCTGATCATTTTAAATGTGATCAAATCAGGTAATTCTCGAGAACTGCAGAGCTCTAGGGGGCAGCATATCAGTAGCTCTCTCTGCTCTTACTTTTTCACTTATAGACAGTCGTTATGATGCATAATCATGGTAGCGGCTTTATTTACAACAGGGAGCAGCTGGAACTATGCCCCCAAATCCCTTTCCCATCAAACAGCCAGACAGAGATTTATAAAGAAGCGGCAAAAGCAAATGATATGGATTAGCAGTGCTTGCCAACAACTGACGGACAAGTTACTTTGACAAATTGTCTCTGCTTTAATTGAGCTGTTAGCATAACAGTCATGTATGACAGTCACACAGCAACAGTGTCTAGAGTCAGACTTTGTCAGATTTCTCCCCACAATGTCTTTACGTTAGCACATGAAGGCGCCTCGGCAAGAGGCTCAAATGTTGTTAAAAAAATGGAAAACATAGCAGAGACACATTCAGCGTGTCCTTAAAAAGTCGTAAATACTTATATCAAGAATAAAGGCCTTAAACTTGTTAAAAAAATGTAAGTTTGCCTCAAATATTCTAATAAAAGGTCTTAAACTTTGTCATGACAGCGTTATTTATTTGCATGTATTCTCCGATTATTTTATTTTTTTATTTTTTTCTCGCAGGACTTTTCTGTCACTCGAGGCTACCTGTAACTAGCCTCTAACGTACTTTTGCTTGCTTGCTAGCTTTTTTGCGTCTTTCACGAGTAAATGCACTGCAAGTTTTACTTGCTTGGATCTGCAGATACGTTGACATCTGACTGAGCTCAGGGAGCTTTTAGTAGCTTTTTAGCAAAAAGTTCTGGAAAACATCAGCAGCATCTAGCTGTTTATTGTTGTGTATGGCCATACTGTAGACATCTTAGGCCTTAAAAAAAAACATGTCTGGCAGTTTTCAGATGTTTTGTTTTGAAAGAATAGCACAGACAGAGGTAAGGTCATTTTCTTTATAGAGCACATTTTCAGCAAGGCATTTCAAAGTGCTTTAAATAAATTAGAGTAAGTACTAACAAAACATTAAAAAACAGAAGAAAAGCAAAAAAAAAAAAAACATAACCTAATGGGACTGAGCTAGCACACATACTGCTGCAGACCACAGAGGAAATTTTTTAACTTTTATTTAAATTTTAAGAAAAAAGACAAAACAGCCTTTAGTCATAAAACGAGCATAATGACTAAATGACTAAAAGTTTTGATGTCGATACATCTTTATAGTAGACATCAGTAAATCTCGTTACTCATTGACTGCTTGGATACCAATATTTAAAGTTCCCACCATTTGAAGGAATGTGTTGTTTCATCTCCCGCCAAGAAAGTTCAATTAGTTGCTTTCGAAGCCCCAGCTTAAATAGGGATAGTTTTTACAGCAAAATAATGTTTTTAACAGCTAGGGTTGGATACCTTGATGTTTAAGTTCCACAGCCTCGTATTAAACATTTTGAAAACATTATTTTGAGGGAAGGGAAATCTATTGTGAATGAAGTGTGTAATTGATTTTATTTATTTATTTATTTTTGTCAGTATAAATATTTATTAGGCGGGGAAATGGTAGCTAGGTCAAACAATAAGTCATGAATAGAAATGCCGAGAACAGAGAATGGCTGCAGTAACAACATCTGCAGATGACTGAGAGCATGTGGATGAATATGGAAGACGATGCATATGAATGAATTCCTCAGCTGGGCTCAGGTGGAAAGGTCTCGTCTCTTCTTCAGCTCTGCCTTTCTGTAGCTGAGCAGCCTGAGGGGAAACCAGAGTTCACATCTTGCTCGCCTCCCTGGGCCGCAGTCCTGCTGGTGGGTGTGTGTGTGTGTGGGGGTGTGGGTGTTCGCAGCAGCTTTGCTCTATGTTTAATAGAACTGTAAGCTCAGATATCTGGATGGCTGTTCTGGCCGGTTTGGCTCTTGCTATCCGTCGTGCTGCGTTGGAGGCTGTTGTCTTTTTATTTGCACACTTCTGAATGTCCACGTGGTTTTTGTTCTGAAATATAGAGCCTCGCGTGAATACTCCTAACCTTTAAAGATTTTCACATTCTGCCATGCTATACCAACAAACCTCAATGTGTTTTATTACATATAGACCACAGAAAGTGGGACCCACTATTCCAGGAGCTGAAATTTTACAAGCTTTTCAATATTTTTAACAGTTAAAACTGAAAAACTTGCCATATTTTGCAGTCAGTTCCCCTATTCTAATAACTCCAAAGCTATATAACAGAATATTAATGAGGAAGTGGATACTTAGGATTCAAGCTTTATATGTCATCAAACTACATTTAGGTGTTTTTTTAAATTTCTTTTGAACTATTTTGTTGAAATGTAGGACAGAATTTTGGCAAAGTTTAAAGGTGTCTACAAAATACTAACTATTAACTTATTAACATGATAAACAGAAACAGTAGAAAAACATAATTTTTTGTTTTGTTTTCTAAATAAAGTAAAAAAAAAAATTACGAGCAAATGAAAGCAAAAATAATTTTACAGGAACTGAGAAACTAGTTAAGACTTCATTTGAAGGGGTGTGCATAAGACTGACATGACACTGTCAAAAACATGTCATAGCAACAGTCATGACCATGAAGGAGCCTTCATGAATGTTTACAACTGTTGTCATAAAGTGTCATTTGGTAAATAATGACCCTTTTAACACAAAGTTCTATTAAAACTTGCATTAAAAGTCCCTTAAAAGTATCAACTTTGCATGAAAAATGTCCTTAATTACCTGATGACACTCATAATACGAGGGAATCTGATACTAAAGAATCGATCTTAACACACTAGTATCAAGCTGATACTGATACTGACTTGGTATCAGGGTCAAGAGTTTTAAGAAAAAAATTCCTTTCTGTTGTGTTGGTCAATCGTTTAAAATCCCATTTAAAATTAACGCCGTTTACTGTTGCGTTGCGACGGAACGTAAACTAGTATGAAAACCTTTGCAGCCTAGCGCATAAGTTGTTTGTTGGTAGTTTTGTAGGCGTATGCACATCTGGTTTACGCTGATAATCCCTGGCTGGCATGCAGTGCTCTCTGGGTTTCAGCAGGCGTGGAACGGAGAGGCTGGTCCTTCCCAATTTATCCCCAGACGCAGTTTATCTCTCATTTCTCATCCTGCTTGAAGACCCCACCACACCATAACTCATGATCTGATGGGACTGATATCATCACTCAGGACTAATGGGCCTTGACTTTCAGTGCGTTTTATTGTGTTAAATGGTGTGAGTGTGGAAGCTAATGACGGCACAGAGTGAAGAGGGCGCCGTGCTACAGACTGTCTTTGCAGCTAACACGTAAAAACCAAACGGTGAAAAGCCCACGAGTAGTTCTGGAAAAAATAATTAAGAGTGTACTACGGAACATATCGTGGATTAGAGGAACTCTGTCTTTGGAAGACACCTGGTATGCAGTCGGGAGCTGGACTTGTCACACCAAACTGCTCCTCAAGGAAGTTTGCAACTGAAAAAGGGAGAAATAAACATCCAGAGCAAAATTGACTCTTTAAAAATACATGCAGAGCTTTACTTTCCTCCAGCTACGGCTGTGTGTTTGAGTACACCTTCAGCTGCCTGCAGCAGACTTCACGGCGGATGAGAGCTGCCTCCCATATACGAAATGGAGTGGAAAAAGACCGCAGACAAGTGTGCCAGTGGCCATTCTCATGGGACTGCCAGCTAGCGCAACATTTTGAAGAGAGAAAATATCTGCTCTATTTCATTTTTCAGTGTTCTGTCAAATCAGAGTGCCTGAAGGGTCAAAGGAAAGTCACGGAAAGAGGGTAAAAAAGTGACCCTGAAGGCATTACTTGAGCTGTTATCATACAGTAACTCTTGAACTAAACGATTTTTTATATCTTTTCAACTGTGAATAAGAATTCTACTTTTTGGCGTTCTTATGTGTTGGAAATATGATGTCAAGGAGGGTCATTAGATTTACTACGTCTGTTTCATCAGAGAGATTCACCCATGAAATGGGTCATCTCATTTTGAAGGAGGCCTTATATCAACAGTAGGAGTAAAAGGAGCAGAATAAACTCAGTCTGAAGATAAGGTTCTATTGGTCTGGCCACATTTATTGGTTTTTCTGGTAAGGATATGTAAAAAGCCTTAAAATAATTGAATCTTTTTGTAGTAGCATAATCTCACACGGACAAAGATTTTATTAATACTAACAGTTTGCACCTAAATCTCAATCTACAATTTAGCAGAATGGTTCCCAAAGATTTTCTGGGCCCCTCTATGGATTACAAGAAAATCCCCCCCAAAAAAGAAAAAAAAAAAATCAACTGCGCACACACACAGTGACGCATAGTTACTTTGAAAAAGTAACTCTGATCGGATTACTGATTACTCCTTGAAAAAGTAACTTAGTTAAATTACTGATTACTTGACTTGGAAAGTAACTAAGTCACATTAAAAGTAACTTTTTTTAGTTACTTTCAGCAGCTGCTAACAACAACGCTACGCCACCTGTGGAAATTACATTGATATTTGCCAAAACTTAATTGGAAACTATTTTATGATGGTAACATCAACAATGTGTCTCCACTGATAAGGTTGAACTGTAGGGGAGATTGTTTAATGGTTACAACAGTACAAAAAAAAACATTAATAATTTGTGTTTTTGTGTGTTCCACTACTGTCTGGAAAACTCTAAGAAGGATTTTAAAGTCCCTCCCCCTGGCCTCCAGCCTCCAGGTTCTGCGTTACGGCCCTGTGTTTGGTGTCAGAGCGCAGCGCACAGAGCTCCTCCTGCCGCTTCACAACTCAGATGTCCCACTGCACAGATTTGTGACACTTATCTTAATATTAATAATTACAATGGCTTTAAGTTGCACAACTTTACGGACTCGTTCATTCGTGGCTGTTTTCACGTTTATTGAACTGTTCACATTAGTCTCGATGTTTGCAGTTTTCTGGAGCTCGACGTCAGCAAATATATTAACCTGACATTAACAAAGACACAGTGGGACAGATCATCCGGGAAATGATGGACAGGGAGAGCCTGACGTAAACGACCTGGATGACCGACAAATTCTGGGATTTATTATGAGTCTCTGCTTATTTCCAAGTTCAAATGAGTAACTTCACTTTCAAAAAGGAGCCCCAAAAATCGCAGCCTGCAACTCATTGAATTTGCAAGCGACTTTAGAAGAAAATCAAGCCCAAAGCTGCTTATAATAAATCGGACTTGGCGACATAAACGCAAAATAGTTCTTGTTTTTCCAGCAACAAAATGCGCATCTCCCTCCATTGTTTACATTTCTGTCATTGCTGATACTGTCGCATAGAAACGATGACCACTCCCCAAGACACGTAGAGTAAATAAAATTAAATTACAAAAGAAAATAGTAACGCACAGCAACTCAAAGTGATTTTTTTAGTCTGACTACTGGATTTGAAATAGCAACGCGTACTCATTACTGAAAAAAGTGGTCCGACGTCAGTAACATGTTACTGACATCACTGCACACACATCGTTCAACCAGACATAAACCTATACACATATTTTGTTTTCAAACTCCACTGAAGTTTATTTCACACTTCAGGTTGCAACAAAACACATTACAAACCATCTTTACAGTGAAACACCTTTGTGTAACTGTTTTTTTTTTTTTTTTTTTCCTATTCATCCATACCACATCCCCCCTGCAATGGCACTGCGCCCCTCCCAGGAGGCGAGACCCACACTCTGGGAACCAAAGTGTGGGGCTCTTGTTTAGCATTTCACGGACTCAGGGCAGACAGAGAAATCTTGGACCATTCCTCTTTGCGCAATCTGTCTAGATCATAAAGAGTCCTGAGTCCTGTCTTCTGCTTCTGTTTTTCATCTTACCCTGCAGGTTTTCTATAGATTTTATGTTGCATTCACACAAACCTTATCTTGTCCACTTTAACAGAATTCTACTTTGCCTAGAGAGTCCAGTTTGTTGGGGGAGTTGTGAACACGCAAACGAACTTTGACATGGACCAAAAATGCGAACTGTGGTCCACCTAAAAATCTCTGTCTCAGTTTGGTTGAAGTAAACTTTGGAGCGATTCCAAAGCATATGTGAACACCAAGCGGCCAGGAGATTGCTCCAAAAGCAGAAAACTGACTGAAGCACAGTGCATTCTGGGTAAATATAATCAAAGCAAACACGCAAGTTTAGTCCTATTGGGAAAAATTTCTGATGGTCTTTTGCCAAAGACAAAGGAGAAATCCTACATCTGCTAAAATCTGACAGCCCCCCAAATTTAACATTTTGTGAAGAAGGACGTTGTGCTCTTGTACTCTTCAGAGGTTTTTATGTCATTTCCTTCAGTGCCCCCACAAGTGAGGGAGGGAACAGATTCGGCCAAAGGTTTGGTATATTTGACACAGTGCGGTGTGAAAGTGAAACACAGCAGTTGAAAATGTAACAAATGTTGCAACTTTGATCCCCATTTGAACCAAGTCTGCCGGCCAATCAGGTGAAAACATTTTTAGATGTGGAGACTGAAATGCGCCAGTAAGATGGAATAAATTTCATTTGGTGTGGGTGAAGCATTTCTTTATCAATTTGATAAAGAGGTGCTATATTTGTTTTGAGGTGCTATCTTGCCCAAGGACCCAGGGATGAACCATTTTTACTTTTCTGGCAGAGAAGTTCACAGCATCATAGATCCTCCACCATACTTATAGGACATACATGGTGCTTTTCCATATATTTATCCTTTGCTGCCCTAATTTTGATGTAACCTAATGAAATTCTGTGTACATGTGGGCATATTTGTAAATTGGCTTTAATATGCAGGTAATTGAGAGCCAAATGCAACCTGTATCATCCAACACATCAATCCTTTGGATAGGACAGAAAACAACAAAAAATGATTCTTAGTAATTCACTGCAATTTGGAGCCTTACCATTATTTCTAATGAGAAACTCTCAATCTTCGCTGTTATGTTGAAGAGCTGGCAGCAAGGCGGCCTGTGATAGAAATGCTGAGTTCACCCAAATCTCCCTGAGGCCATCAGACACAGAACGAGACAGATACTGATTGGGAGGTGGGTGTAAAGGAGGGAGGTTTTGGGGTGAGGGGTGATTGCAAGGTAGTGCCATAGTTAATCACAGCTCCCATTACTCAGAGTCCCTGTGCCACAAGACACGCAGAGTCATGTGTACCTCCTGAAACAGGCAGCCACTCATAAAGGATTCAGATCATAAACTGTATATTTTTTATCACTCTTATTCCCTTTCTTTGTTTAAACTGCTAGATTATTGTCACACGTAGACACTTTTAGCAAGCACTACGTAAAAATGTCCCCCTCCAAATGTTTTTGTAAATTTATCTGTTTTTGTAAATTCACTTGCAGTGAAATACTTCACTCAAAGTATTTGTAGGAACCGTAGAAAGTCCCATTTTTGACTTGTAATTGGATGAAAAAAAAAACTATGGGGTCACTCAGGTTTACATTGTGACTTTATTGTAATCAGCAAATTGTATATTTTACGTTGATAAAAACATGTCAATATTAATATAGTTTATAAAAATAAGTTATAGTAGTCTGAAAACTTTGTCTTATTAGATCAACACATCCAAATTTAATATTTAGCCATAAGCAGCAATTTAAGATAGATTAAAAATATTAATATGGCTATATTCATATGCACCCATGCCACTGGGCCTGATTCATCAACCGTCTACCAGTTCAAGAGAGGGTAAACAGGCCATGCTCTACCTCCAAACAGAACTCACCCAAGTATATGTCTGTTTTGTTAAAGTAAAATCTAATCTCAGCCATCAAGCTAAACATTTAGCTAGCTATTTCAGACTAGCTAATTGTTTAGCCATTGGTCAGGAGGTGAAGGGCTTCTAGAGTTAAGCTTCACATTGAGTGATCATTTGTTTTGTACAGTGACCCTTTGGAATTCCTCAAGCAAAGTTCTAAAAGACAGAAAAGTGAAAACAGAGATGAAGTGCAACAACACTGAGTTTTATCTGGGACTGGAGAGGCTTTTAAAAGGGGAGAATAGCTGCAGGCGGAATACTAGTTATTCTGTTAGCATTCTGTGCCAAACAGGATCTTTACCTTCTTCTGTGTTTCAAGGGCATTAAGGTGAGACTACTGTCAGGTGTTCTCAAACAGTAGACCACTGTGCTTCCTTCAGCTGCCATTAGCAATTAAAAGCCAGATATTTTTTTCACCGGATAGAATTAGGTCAGAGTTAAGTTTAAACTCTTTGATGCCAAAATTCCCATTTAAACTCAGTTTCTACTCATAAAGTGTGACCAGTGTGACCCATACAGAGCATTACGAAGAAATTCACATCCCATGAACCTGGGTTACAACTGGAACTTTTGGTGCAGTTGATTTTTGTATTATTTTTTTTGTGATAAAAGTAGCACATAATTCTGAAGGTCTGACTAAAGATTGTTAGAGAAAATGGAAAACAACAATAACAACAAAAAATCCTGAAGTGTTATGTTTTTTTTTTTTGGACAGATGATTCTAAAGTTGAATAATTTGGGCAACAGAAGAGGATATGCTTGGCAAATACCAAATACAGCATTCCAGGAAAGGAAACACAAGCTAACAGGGAGTGCTTCCCTGTTAGCTTCCCTGTTAGCATGTGGTTCTACTGTGAATTCTGCTGTGTGTCAGACGGTTCTTGAGGAAAATCTACAACTTCTACGACCAATGTTAAAGGCTGGTGGATGGTTGTAAGAAGTGTCTCACAGAAGTTACTTCAACAAAAGGGGATGTGATTAGTTATTGTGTGTTAGGGTATTCTTTGGTGTTAAGCTGAACAGTGTGTCCCCGCATGCTTGAAACGCCCTAAAATTCTTAAATTCATGTATCTAAAATGAAGACCTTAAAATGTCTTAACTTCATTTAGAAAAGATGTTGACCTTAAATTTGTCACAGATCTTATTTTTTTAACTATTGAATTTCGTATTTTCTATGTAGTTCTTTGTTTTTCCATGTTTGACATTTCTGTCAGGCAAAGGTTTGAGTCATACACAGATATCTTCATTTGTGGTTTCAGGGAGTCGTGGTTGCTAAAATACAATTGCTAGCTAGCTAGCTGCTGCTTTGCATCCATCATGGGTTGAGCGCAAATTTATCGCGGTTGGCTGGGCGACTTTGCTGCTGGCTGACTCACTTCTGTTGCCGACTATGCACAGTTTATATGTTTTATTCATCACCTCACACATTCATGTATTCTTAACATTATTGTTTTGTTTTTAAAAAATATATTTAATTACAAAGAAACTCACAGCAGTATACTTCCTAGTGAAGATAGTTTGCTCTTGACTGAATGAGTTTTCTAAATGTGACTAAGTGGTCAACGCTCTGTAGTCTTTTTTTTTATTCAAAAACCATCATGATGATCGTTTTGTGTCTCACCAATGTAACAGCACTGACTTCACTTGTTCACACTGTTTTGATGGGGAAAAACACCTCTTGTTTTTCCCACTTTTTCTTTCTGTCAGACTTTCTTCAAACTCAGTCGGTTCTACAAGTAAAGTTTTCACACAGCCTTTTCAGAGTTTTCTGCCTTTGAGTTTGTCTGAACGGAGCTGAAGTTGCGTGAGCTGCTGCAAAGTCTGGTAATGTCTGCTATCTGGCGGGAGGGAAATTGCGCTGACGTCAGAGAGCGATATGATTCCTTTGACGTCAGAGCTTAGGCTGTGGGCTTCACATTTTCGGTATTGTTTGAGTGGGTTGAAAGCTACTGCCCCCGCGGTGGTGCTGCACAATCAGCAGCTGATTGTGCAGCTGCTCCTTTGCCTGCACTGCTTCTCTCAAGGTCGGGAATGAAAATGTAGCCATGTGTTCTTTGTGCACGGCACCTTTCATAGGTTCAATATCATTCATAGGGCCTAGTTGGCTTTAGAATAATAGAAGCCAATGTCATTTCTCCAAAGTTTACATATTGATTTCAGTTGATTCTCTAACGCAGGGATGTCAAACTCATTTTCATTTTTGGGCCACATCTAGATTGTGAATGTCCTCTAAGGACTGGTTGTGGCAGATTGTATTTAAAAAATGTTATTAAGCTAAAATATGTACTGTAAGTTTTATAAAAATGTTTTTTTGTACATATCTTTAAATTGTCATGGCTCTACGTGCTGCTCAATTTGTTAATGGTCTGTCTTATGCAGTTCTTTTATAAAAGTTACCTTCTGCAGCTTTAATGGATTAATTTGTTAATAAATAGATAATAACTTCTTAAAAATAAATAATTTGGAACATCTTTTCATATTAATGCAGTATAGCATTGTATAGATAAAAACTGATCTATAAAATAATAGTTATCTTGAGATTCTAGAGGATCACATTAAAAGCTATAGAGGCCTTGAGTTTGAAACATATGCTCCAACACCTCCATGTCTCTTATTGTGCTAGTTTTGTTTTACATCAAGATTATGTAAAGGAAGTCTAAGATGGTACATAATCTGTTGTTAAAGATGCACATACATTTTTTTTGGGAAATTAATACCAATAGTTTGGCCAGTCTCTGAGAAGCAGGTAGACATCTACAACTTCCTGTTGGATCCAAAGCAAACACTGTGGGATGGATTTCTTATGCAGGATGGAGTTAATCGTTATAAGGGGGGAAAAAAAAGAACAAATAAAAAACGCGCTTTTGAGAGAAAAGATGGATAGCCGAAAGTGGCTACATTCAATAAAATAATGAAAGTGATTCATCATAAAAAGCTCCTATAAAAGCATCATAGACAGCTGATATACCTGCCGGGTGCTGAATAATGATAATCCTTATCTTTATGCTGTTTTTTTTTTTTTTTGTCTCTTCTTCTGTGGTTTGTGTTGTACGTTCAGATGGGATCAGCGTGACAGGTTTGCCGATCACCAGTCCTCTCCGACAAGTCCTGAAGCCCAGGGCCGAGACCAAGGCGTTGAGCAGCGACTCTGGCAAGGCCGAGTACAGCCACGTCAAGGTAGGCCAAAACAACACTACATGCACACCACGTTGCTGGCTTCCATTTCCTGGAGAGCTGCTAAGTCTAATCCTGCTGCAGTTCTGTCTATTTTGGCAAATGATGAATATCTCGGCTTAGAATTTTCCGGAGAACTTTTTGTACCTCCCTGTAGAAAAAGCAAAGAGCTTATTTTGATGGTATCTTCAATTGGCTCCACGGAGCATTCTGTTCCTTAAATCAGAGCTCTGTGAACAGGGCATCTGCACATCCTTAAAGGTCTTAAATTCATGTATCTAAAATGAAAGCCGTAAAATGTCTTAAATTCATTTAAAAAAAGTAATTCATCTGCTAATTTTTTTTTTTTTTTTTTACTACTGGTCTTAAATTTGGCCTTGGCCAGTCTGTTTAATCTTGTATATGTCACGTATTTAGTTTTTTCTCGTGTGAATTTTTTGTCAGGTGGAAGTTTGAGTCACACACAGACATCTTCATTGCATTTTGACTCGAGAGGCAACCGCTAACTTTCTAAGTTTCTAATATACCCTTCCTAGCCAGCTAGCTTTTTGTGTCTATCCTGGGTAAGTGCAAATTTACCACCAGCTGGCTGGTGGTAAATTTGTATGTTAGATTCAGATCTTAAATTCCACTCATAAAGGCCTTTAAATGGTCTTAAATTTGATTTGGTGAAACTTGCAGAAACCCTTCGCGACAGCATGGAGGCCAACTGTGTTTCACTACATGGAGCAGATCTGAAGGGTTGGAAGATGCTTCATCATGTAGCACCCAAACGCCAAACCACCTGCAGTGTTGAAGCCTGAATTGTTTTACCTTTCAAAGCCGGAGGGAGCTTTTCATTTCCACCATGAATCATCATGAGAGAAAACAGAAGTAAGGTCTTCTGTTAAGATGTGCTGTCAAACGGTGTCTTACTTTTCTGGACAGTTTGACAGAATGATGACTAATAGATGAGAAAAAGACTGTAGGATGTTGCTCGTTCAAGGTCAAAAAACCCCCCCAAAAACCAAACTTAGACAACTTACAGCTAAGAGCAGATTTATAACTTTTGAAATCTTAAACATTTCTCCAAATGTCATTTAATTGAGAATATTTCATGCAAATAAACATTATAATTTGTGATAAATTATAATAAAGAAGTCTTTGAGACTTCTTTGTGGCATTTTTGAAAGTTATGTATCCTCGTCTAATATAGATATGAGGTAAGCATAATTACAGGTAAATCAGATTTAAAAAATAATTTAATTCAGTTATTAAATTTAAGTGGTAAAACCCAAATTATGTAGATCAATTAAATACAGACTGATATATTTCAGGAGTTCATATCTGTTTATTTTGATGAATATGGCTCAAAGCTAATAGAGTGAAATTTGGTATTTGCAAAAATTCTTTCATAATGTAAGACAAATTAGAAAGAACTTTTCAGACAGAAATGCTGTATTAGTGCCATTTTCACCATGATGGTGAAGACTGTGGACTTGGCAGAATGATGCTGATCAGCTGGATGGATGAAAAGCAGCCCGGCGTGTAACACGTCCAACATTACTCCCCTTTGCTAAAATACTTTTTATTTTTTACACAATTCAAACTGAAACTCACCTAGTTCTTAATTTTTTGTCTTCTTGGAAAAATGTGTTTTGTCCAGTGATTGTGACTCGTCAACGTGACGCAGAAAAAGTCACTGCAGAGCAAAGAATCAACAGTCCTAAAAGTTGGGTATTTGGTGCAACCTTTATTCTGAGGCCAGTTTGACTCCATGCTGATGGCTCGACTCATTTTCACCCAACCTGTAACTTCCTGGCTGATGTCTTTACATTTTGCTTCAATATTTCCACATAATGTTCTTCTCTCATGATGTCATCTATTTTATGAAGCACAACAGTTTCCCCCTTTAGCAAAACAGAGTCTTAACATGATTCTGCCACCCCATACTTTTACAGTTGGGATGATTTCCTTTTACTTTCCCATCATGTCGAACCATGGAATGTCTTGAGTAACTTATTAGAAGTTTCCAAAGCCATGACATCATCATCTGATCTTTCCTTTAATTTTTTTAAAGAGATAGTAACCATTTTGTATGTAAACATCTGATTTTAAAGCCATTAATAAGTAAATACTTCTTAGCAAAAAGAAGAAATTTTTGTAATTCTTACTGACCTAAAACAAAAGACGTTTGGTCTGACTTAACTTGGTGTGACTTTTTATTTGGTGTATGTAAACTTCTGGCTTCAAATGTATAAATACAAAGGATACCCTGGCATTGATGCAAGTAGAAAACACCAACTTTTTCTACTTACTTATGCTGTGATATTAAGTTCACAAACAGTTTGGCAGTGTTCATAGAACCAACTTCACGAGAAACAAACTCACAGAAATGCAAATGAATGCATCTCACTTCGTATTAAACACAACAAAGCCACATTTAATTACTCAGGTTAAGACCATCAATCCAGTTTAGTGGACCACTCCAGTTGTTGTTTCTCAGAAATTCAATACAGCTTTTGTCAACGGTGCCAATTCATAACTAAACTCATCTGCAGGCTGCTTCCAGAGAAAGTGTCCAAGTCACTTTAAATGAAGGTAAAACAGAAAGGGACATTTTCTTTTGGCTTGACTTTCAATTTTTTTCCCTTCATTTTTTGTCCATGCTAATTCACATTGACTTTTAATTTCTTCCCTGTTTTGATGACACCGACTCGCAGGCAATTATTTAATATCCTCAGAGTCATAATTTTTCATCTCCAAACTTCTCCTAACAGTATTTGAAACTATTACATTCCTTGATCTTTTTCCCCATTTAAACAAACTTTTTATATTTATGCACAGTTTTTTTGGGAAATAAAATAGTTTCTCTCCCAGACGGTTAAATAATTTTTTGTTTCACTGTAGCAAAAATAAGATAGATTTTTGTTTTAGCAAAGTAAAAGCAACTTAAATGTAGTTTTTGACTGTAAAACAGAATATCGCTTTAGCCATTTGCTGTTAATATTCAATTCAGTTGAGAAAACCCCAAAGGAAAATCAGAAAAGTAAATTATTTTGACTATTGATTATTTAATGATTGATTGTAAACTAGAACACTAAGGCCCTGGGGTTTCAAATGTTTTCACTCTTGTTTGGAAATGAAAAGTCAATAACAAACGTAAAATGCAATACATGTTGTGTATTGTAAATGTAAAATGACATTCCAAGTTGTAAGTGTGTGTCCTGGTCTTTTTCTTAAGATGGACTTAATTCTGCTCTGGGGTTAATTGTAGTTTGAAAAACAAAGTTTACGCAGATCGTCTCTATGCAATGGAGTTTATAATACAGTAAATTCCAGAGGTGGGGACTCAAGTCACATGACTTGGACTCAAGTCATTAAAATCAAGACTTGAGACTTGACTTGAAAAATGCTCAAAGACTCGGACTTGACTTTGACTTTCACACCATTGACTTGGGACTTGACTTGAAAAGACTTGATATTTTACTCAAACTCTTAAAATTTAAAACACATTACTTATAAAGTGACCCCATTAATTCATTTCACTCATTCCGTATTAACAGGCGCAGACCATCCCTCTGTCTCTCCACACTCCATATGTATGTGTGCGTAAGAAACACATACATAAGGAAAACTACTGTTTCTTACATCCCTTTCCCACCTGCTCCCGGATTAGTATTTTCCCATAAATATCCCCTCCTCACACCACGGCTCTTACATTAGTTTTCCTGACCCCCGCCTCTGACAGTAGCACCGGACAGAGACGTTTCCCATATTCTCAAATCCAAAATTTGGCAGGTACGGGTGTATTTGAAGACATCTATGTTGGGAAATTACATTGACAATAAATAGATTGTTTACCGCCGTCAGTGCATTAAGTCTACTGTTTTTTCAGTTATAACTCTTCAAATGGCGGCGTGATGGTCTTTGCACAGAACCCATTAGTGGTATAATTTTGCTAGAAAAACAAATCAAAATACAGTAATTTTGCTATCTTTCAGAAATCGCTGTAAAAGTAAAACATTGTACAGTTGTAAGGATCCTGAATGTAACGGTGTGGGGGAGTTCTACGTGTTTCTGGATGGTAATGCAGCTCATTATTTCGTGTCTTGGTCAGTGATTTTGGCAAGTTTGATTCACGCAACATGTTTTTATCAATACTGAGATGTGAAATTGGCTGTAGATTTAACCCCACTTGGACTGGCAGATATTTATTTTACCATCACCTCCAAGTTCAAAACCACTGTGATTTATTTCCAATGAGTACATTGCGTGTTTTATTTAAAAAAAGAACACATGGTCTATCATTTACATTTAGCATAACTGGAACATTGTTTTAAAAAAAAAAAAAAAACAAAAACAAAAAACTGCTCGAAATGACTTGAAATTCCAAGCTCCCGACTTGAGATTTGACTCGACTTTTGCCTGTCTCGACTTGAGACTTGACTTGACCGTCTTTACTTGAGACTTGACTCCGACTTGAGGACAAAGACTTGAGACTTATTGAGACTTGCAAAACCTCTGGTAAATTTATTTCTCCCCGGTGGACGTATTACATAACGTGCTTGGCATCCACTACCTATGCTGTGAAAACCGTAGCCTTTGTTAGAGGCGAGCCAGGCATTTTAATGAGTTCTTAAGCTTACTAGAGGCAGCGTTTGACTGGCGGGGCTTTTCAGAGCAGAGTGCAGTGTTGCAGCCTCGGCTAGAACCAAGCTAATTCTGTAACGACTCTAAAATCTACCCAAAAGCTGCTTGTAAGAACATGAGCACCTTCTCTTTTAATGTTGTTTTCTGTTGTGGAAAGAGTTTTCATCTCGTTGTGTCACTTTTACTGCAGTAAATACTCTGGGTTTCACTTCAGCCTACTGGACTAGTGTTGGCATTGACTGGACAGGGAGCCACAACAGTTACACATAATGTGAAGAAATGTCTTCAAAATAAAGGAGAAGCTGCTGGGGTTCAAATGATTTGTGCTACCTTGTTGGATTTTCCTACCGTAGTGCGTCTTGCTAGCTACATCTGTCTGTCTGTCGGTGCTACATATAGAAACTGCTGGAATATCTGTGGAGGCTCGTCATTGGTGAAGTTACGTCTCCACATCCAGTTGCCAAGGACTTGGTGTGGGCATTTATCATTTATCATGATAAATTTCTTCTCATGAAAATTCTGATTTACTGTTGTCATGATAAATTCCAATTAATGATTTAAATTCACTTCTTTTGGGATTGTTAGTTTTACTATCCTATCCAATGTTTGTTCAACAAGAGTCTCAATGAGTCTCAGTGAGTATCAATGAGTCTCAATGAGTATCAATGAGTATCATAATGAATTTGAAAACATGATTAAATGCAGTTACTGTAAATTCCGTTACTTTTTTTCCAGACTTTGAACACTGCGGCCTATAACATGGTGCGGCTAGTACATGTTTTTTTTTTCATGGTGCCAAAAACAGTAGACCAATAAAATTGAGGAGTTGTTCACAGAGGTCCAATGAAATTGTGCGATACATCATGCTCACTTTCACAGTTATGGTTTTGTAAATCAGTCATTTGTACTCACCCTCATCAACATGGAAGACACTCGAAGAAAAGCATACGATGCCGGTTTTAAGTTAAAGGCAATTCTTCTGGCGATGGAAGTAGGAAATCGAGCTGCTGCACGTCATTTTGGCATAAATGAGTCAATGGTGAGACGGTGGAGGCAACAGCATTAAGAACTGACTTGATGCAAAAAGACTACAATAAACAACCCCGGGAGCACAGACCAAAGATTACTTTAAGTGAATCAGGAATTAAAACAAAAAAAAACATAAAAACATTTCCTAGGCAAAACAGTATGTCAAAACACGAAACGGAACATTCTGTCCGTTGCAGATTTATGTTTTTGAATCTTCATTTTGCGATCATTGCGCAGGAACACTCACGGTGGTTGATTAGCTAACTTAAACTCCTGCTCTCCTGATAATCTGTCAGAAAATGTCAGTCGCATATCTTTGTGTTAATTGACCCAAAATATTCCGAACTGCGCAGAAAGAGTTCATGTTACGGTGATAAAGGTTAAGCTCAGATAATGTACCCCCGACTTTCTTTATATATATTTTTTTAATTAAAGATTTTTTCTGACCTGTGATCCCCTTGGACTTTATCTTGCTGTCTTAATCTTTACAATTAACATCTCATAGAAAGTCGGACACCTGCGGCTTAAAATCCGGTGCGGCCTATACTAGTACAAAACGGATTTTCTTTCTAAATTAGAGTGTGCAGCTTATAATCAGGTGCGCTCTGTAGCCCGGAATTTACGGTAGTTATACAAATTACAGTTCCTTATGTCACTGGTTTTCTAAAGACGGGCATTACAAATGGGAATGTTTTTCAAGAGCAGTATTTTTTTGTGGGGCTACTGCTATTGCTGTATCAGCCATACAGTTAGAACCTAAAAAGGAAGTAATAAATAGTTCTTACTGTCACTTTTATTGTTATCACAATAGTACCACAAAATATTGTAATAAAAGTTTTAAGTCCACCCCTTCCAAGGAGATGAATTAAAAAAATTAGGATTTCTGCATGCGTCTCTGCTGCGCACTTAACCGGCGGAGCAGGAGTGAGGAACTTATGACATATAAAAGTCATAAATCCCCCAAGAATAAGTACTCAACTAAAGATGCTCAAAAAATTTACTTAAGCACACTACTCAAGTAAATATAATCTATTACTGTCGATTATGTTGCATTTCTTTGACTAATTTGACCTGTGGAGGGACTGAAAATACTGTACAAGTGTACTATACCATAGACTATAGTATATTCTATGGTATATTTTTTGTAGATATCGTGTTCTAATTTTTTAATCTTGTAAATTCTAACTTTGATTAAAAAAGAGCTCCATTTTTATTCTAGAGATAGAATGAAAATGGAGGTTTTAACTTAGTTTCCAGTTGCTACCTCACTTGCAAAAACAACTGGTCAAATGACTGATCCCATCCCTGCTATTATAAGTCTAAACACCAGGGATCAGATTGGTTTTTTTGCCTCTCCTTTTCTCCACAATTTAAAAATCCCAACATGTTTTATTCTATGACCAATTTTTCCCCATATTTATTAAATGTAATTATGTGTTTATTGCTGTCCTTTCCTTGTAAAGCACCGTTGGAGATTATCAGTATGTATAATCAATCAAGAGTGATCTGCAGTCAGCACAGGAGGAGGCAACATGTTTATGTTCCTGACATATCATGGCTCAACCCGCGCGCCTGTTCCTCAGTTCTCCCACAAGCACAGCCTACCAGTGGGCTTGAGAAATGCGGTTGCTGTCAGAACGGGATGGATTTGCCTCAGGTGAAAGGAGTCTGGCTGTTCCCATTTGTTAGGTTTTCCAGTTATATACACCATTTTTCAGTTGCTCATGTCTTAGGAGACATCCATAGCTTCCTTTAACAGCTTTTTTTGTTTTTTTTTACCTCTACACCATAGTGTATGCCACTTTCCATTTCCCTGACCTCAGTATGAGAACATTTGGGCCTTCGGGTCTTTGGGGGCTATACTGGGGATCCAGTAGCTTTATTACAGCTATCGTCTTAATCTTGAATACCTCTCATTGTGGCATCATAGCAGAGTTTCTATTGACCATACAGCTACACAAAATATAACTCTGAAATAAATTTGCCAATTTTGAAAAAGACTCACGGTTTTCGATAAAACATTTCTTGCTATGATGAAGTGGTTTTCCAGCTGTTTTGAAGTTAACATATTTTGCTAAACTGTGATGGAAACACTTTTTATCACACGAGTCACATGATGAATAGCTGGATGTTAGTACTGGCAGAAAAGTCGAGGTAGAAGACAGGAAGAGATAGGAGGATGATGGAGCGGCATGTTTTTTTTAAACATGCTTTTTTAAATCAAATTATTAAACTTAATTATTTAATTTCATTACTTAAACTAATTATACATTCTCACTGCATTTGTGAGATTGCTTTTTGTTTTTCTACATTAGCTGAATATCGACAGAGCTTTGCTCACATTTGTGACGGAACTGCAGCTGGTGAGTGTTGTGGGTATTTGCAACCTCCAAATCTATCATCCTAGGATTTGTGTGACTGAGAGTGAAAGTAACCATAATCCCACCATTGTAATTTCCCTCCTCACACTGTAAAGACGGTCAGTTTTCAGTCCGACTCACTTATCCCACTGTGGACTGCGTATCTTCACCAGACACCGACTTTTGTTTGGGCGAGTTTCAGCGGAACCCATTATATGGAACAGGCGGGCTTACTAAAACACTCACAGTGATTATCTTTAAAACACCAAGTGTCCCGGGTGCTGTAAAGCTGCTTCTAGTTCAGTTTTACCTTCCCCTTTTGTAAGCCCTCAGTTTTACACTGTGGAGATCGCTGTCAGAATGTGGAAGCACACGTTCCTCTGAGGTAAACAGACAGAGAGAAACGAGGCTTTTACTGGCCGTTCCCTTGGTACCAGCTCTTAGGATGGACCATTCTCTGCCTAACCAGCGAAACCCTACATAAAATACTCTCCTCCGCTCCTGAACTCATTTTATCAGCCACAAAATGTTATGTTTTTTATTGGGATGTAATGTGACTGCAGAACACAACAAAGTTTGTGAAGTGGGATGCAATTACTTCTTGTTTTTAACAGATTTCTTACTCCGGCGCGTTTTTTTGTATTAAACTGAGCCAGTCATCAGTTAAACCATAACCTTTTTGTTTGATCCAGACACTCGCTTACACAACACCAGTGACTAGAGGTTCCACCACTTTTTGAAACAAGATCTGAGTGGAACTTTTCATTAGCACTCCCCACAGGTGTGAAAGAGCACATGTGCAGAATGCACAGATGACAAAACCAGTCATGCATGGTATAGCGCTTTGTTGTGCAACGTAATCTGTTCAGTTCAACACAATTTCTGATGAAGAATATATGTTTTACATGTGCACATTGTTCATTTGGAAACAAAGACAAATTACCGTTCACAATGAGGTGGAAGCTCAGGGTGAAAAGCACATTCGCATTAGATGACATGTTAAAATCACAGCGCCCTGCAGTGGCCTGGCATGACCACAACAACTGTCCTTAGGCGTCTCGACGATTCGGTCTAAACTGTAAACTTTTCTTCGATTGACATCTGAAAATACTGCCAGTTTCCAGGCAACGGTCTCATATAAACATAGCCTCAGTCAACCAGGCTATGTTTACTTTTTTTCATTTGGGGAAAAAAGTATTTTTTAAATCGAAATGAATAGGTCATATGGAGTCTTGTTTTACTAACATATTCGAGCAAATTTGTTCTGAATTCTTTTATATATTTTAACACCAAAGTATTCAAGTAAAAAGAAGAAAGAAACTGAACAAAAGACCTTTTTGAAATTTCTCTAGAACGTAATTTAAAAAACAAAAAAATCACATCAGTTTTCTGATGTGGAATAAATGTCCAAAGCCACACATTTATTCCCACTTAGAATTAAGAGAAAAGCAGCATTTTACAGAGCGTGTTTAGAACTCAGACATTTAATTTATGCCAATGTCTTGGCTGTTGAAGCAAAGTCACCCTGGGGGCAAACTACAGCATGCTGAAAGAAGTCTCCAAGCCTACTAGGGTTTTCACAGTTAAAACTGACATTTTTGTTTACGCAGTATGTCTTGTATAATGACTTAAAAAGTGTTACTTTTTTGGCCTATAATCAAATTGTGTTCTTTTAATAAGATAATAAAATAGATCATACTTCAATGTGTGCACACTTAAAGACTGAATATCTTTATTCATGACTTCATAAAAAAGACAAAAAAAAAGGGATAGAAACAGTGAGATCTCACTTAAGATAAAAAATTCCCAATAAGCAAATTTGGAACAATAAATCCTCCCACTGTGTGCATAAAGGGAGGACCGTGTGTTACACCAATAGAAGCTGCTCACACATAGTGCACATGCAGGCAGAGTGTTGAGAGAGTGTTGTTGGAGGGTAGAGAGGGAAGGAGAGAAGGAGGGAGGGAGTGAGGGAGGGAGGGAGGGCAGAGCTTCTTGAGGCCTAATCAAATCCAGTGGAGACAGAGGCAGAGTCGGCTGCCTGCCTTGCTGCTATTTTTAGCCTCAGTCCTGCCGGTGGCACTTCAGCTCTCTTCACACATGCACATCCAGACTCGTGGTGCAGATATTTATAACTGCCACAGCTGTGGGCACAGAGTGTGAAACTCCAGCCAAACAGCCCCACGATTTTCTTATTCTTGGCTCAGGGCTGAAGCCATTTATTCTTTTCTCTCTGCTTTGTCTTTTTTTTTTGTTTGTTTCACCTCCAACTGTACATTCCACTTTAAGTATTGATTTGTAAGGGGATGTTCTTTAACAATTCAGCTGCTGATGCTCTGCCTTGAGAACAAGGACAACTTTGAAGTTGAAAAGCACTTTAGTTTCTGACTTTTCCTGCCAGCGGTGGTGGCATGTTCGCCGCAGGCCATCAGAGACGCATTCAGTAAGACTGATTGTGTGTTAAAGGCAGAAAAATGTTGCCATGTCATTATCAGTGGATTGAGATTCTTGCCCAGCTTTAGGTCAACATATGGAATCAGTGCACGTTTTGTTGAACCTAACCAAATGCTTTTCAGATTTAAATGAAATCAGTGTTAAATGAAAATTTACACTTTCTTTAATGTAGAAAACTGAAGTTTTACTCTGTTATAGCCACTGCAGACTTTATATGAGGTAGTTGAATACATGGGGCCTTCAAAAATCCAGATATTGTATAAAATCTTTATTCACACAATGGAGTCCATAATCAGGACCTTGGCTTGTTTTGATTAGTATTAAAAGTATTATTAATCAGTATTTCTGAGTAATGTGTTGGTAACAAGAGATTATTTCACTGGAGGTTACTTACCTTCATTCGTCATCCAAGCCAATAATAGCCACATATAGTCAATAAATTGGAATATACATCCCAATGAGTCGTTATTGTTGTTGTTTATTTCCAGAAGGACTTTGCACTTTCCATCATATGACAGAGTTAGCTGGTAAAGCTAGTTCTCCTCTGTAGTAACTCAGGGTACAATCAGTGAAAATACAATATATTACGGTGCAATACAGGCAGGTTAACACATTTCCTTCATCAAAAATGAGAATAATAATAAGTAAAAAGTTTGTTTTTTTTTTTCTTAAAATAAACATCAGGTTACAAATTTAAAAAGAGTAGATAGTCATTTAAGCCTTAAAGCAGGTATTAAACAGACCTTTCATTAAGCCCTCTTTTCTATTTTTGAAAATAGTTTTTGGGTTTATCTGTCTGATGCAATATGGTGATTTTAAGTGTCATAGAAAATCTTTCTAATTAACAGAAATAAAGGCTGTCAAACATCTATCTGTGTATAATCTGTATTTTTGTCTGTATATATATATTTACAATCTACAACCTTCCATTCATCATCATCAAAATTATTGAAAAAGCTGTTTCAACAGTTAAATGGCTTCCTAACAATGACCAAGCTCACAGTTTCATATGAAAGGCAATGTTGGGGTGTTTTCTACTCTAAGCAGCCTATCTGTATTTTCCCATTGATACACTGCAGTCCAAAAGTTGACAAAGATTAATCTAATTTTATTTCTGAATTAAGACCATACTATTAGGGTTTCGATCACGCCTGGCAATTTAGACAGGGCCTGTACAGTCAAGGTATAAAATAGCTACACTATTTACCAAATCAAGTGTTTAACAAAACATGTTACCAACATGATGCTGTAATTTTAGCTTAACCAGAACATGTAATTCCCACAATCACTACTTTTCATCCAGTATCTGTGCTCTGTAGGTTACAGAGAATAGATGCTGTGGTGATAAAGGGATTGACATGAACAACAACACAATGTCCACATGGTTACACAACCACCAACAACCTGACCTAGTGATACAAGACATGGTCTGTCCATGCTTAATGTTGACTGAGCCAACCGTACTCTCTAAATGTTGCGTCAGAATTTGAACGATATCAGACAAGCTAATGTTTCTTTATGACCTGTATGAATTGTAGCCTCAGGTTGCCGTTATAAACTGATGGGAATTGTCTTTCACTGCAGTAAGGTCTGATGTGTTTTGCACTCGGACAGGGTATTCCTGACTCCTTTGTTATAATTAGTGACTATTTTAAGGGTGATATCTTCTTTTATAGACCATTTTATCAAAACATTAGCACACCACGTTCAAGGTGTCTTAATTCCCAACTCCCCATTCTGGTGCTCTTGTGAACTTTAAGTCATCTTCACCACATCTAGACGTATTGATTGGCGCTTCATGTTAGTAAGTGGTCCAACATTTGTAATCAATAAAACTGGCAATTAGTGTAAATTTGTATTGGAGTTCTTTTATTCATGTTTTCATGTGGTGTAAATGGCCACCATTTTGTTGTAGATTCTCTCTACAAATTAAGTGGAAACAGAGTAAAAATCAGTTTGCTGAGTGAGACCTCTCTGGCTTCTGGGTGTTTATTAGGTCGCCTGTTGGTGCCAAAGCTCACTTTAGCTGTAAACAAGTCAGCTGTGTTTTACTGTTGCTTTCTTCTATTTTATCCCGAGTTAGGCACACACACAGAGGAAAGGCTGGAATAAAAGTGATGATTCAGTTCACCTGTGATTAGGCTTGTTGTACGTCTGGCCTTATTGCCTTTGACCGGTCTGTCTTGATCAATAGTTTCAGTCTCCAGAAGCTCAATTCAACTTTTAGTACAACAAAGGCTTTGCTAATGTTTTTTAGAAGGTTGTAGGTCTGTGATCTTCTTCCTTTATGACCCTGTGCTGAACAACCCAATAGTGCACTATGACTTTTCAAGACCTGTAAGACATCTATCAAGACCTTACAGAAACAAATAAAGAAAGGCGAATGTTTGCTCTGCCAAGGTCACCTCGGTACAGTTCTCCGCAGTGCTGTGTGGAAATCTTTTTGAAGGTAGACGGACGGCTGGTTCAGTGAAAGATACGGTCTTATTTAACATAAGTGTCTTCACAAATGCCACGGATGGGACAACAAATGGACTTAACGTCCCATCCATCCTGTCTGAGTCGCGCAGCATGCGGGTATCTGTCGGACTCTGTTTGTTGTTTTGGCATCCAGACCGAGTGTCTTTGTCTGGACTTGGCTGAGGAGAAAGAGAGAAGACAGAATGTGGGATAATTACGGTAAATCAAAATGCATCACCACCATCGTGATGTACAACAACATATTTTAAAGTATGACGTTTGTTTCCTTCAACCTCTTTAATCAGATTCCTTAATTTTTCTGCTTGTCTTATACAGTCCACAGAAAACATGGGCCGGGTACGCCGTAATGTTACTGCTTTGCTGTTTGTTGGATTACAGGTGTCAGTTATTTTTTTTTAACATGAGAAAGGAAGTGAGGTTTGGAGAGGAGAACATTCCTTTTGTCCTTACTGATGTTACAGGTTTTATTTGAGAAGCACATTTCTTCATCAATTATCTATCCCTGATGTCCTTGCAGAACCACCCCAATGACCTTCCCCTAGTGGTCATTTCATTGGGATGAAAGGTGGGGTACATGCCGGAAAGGTCACCAGTCCATCAGAGGGCAGCAACCCTGTACACACACATCCACACTAGATCATTTAAAGCAATCAATTAACCATCAATGCATCTCTTTATATTGCAATGTTTAAATAAATTGATAGCTAGCCAAAATCTGCTTCCTCTACTGTAGTTTGTCTCAGCTGCTTATCTATTTATTTTTATCAGTACCTGAGCCAAATGACTGAGGGATTGTTTCAGTATTTTACCTTCTCTTCCATTCATTTCATTTGTTACTTGTTTGGGTCAAACAGCATCTTGTTGAGGAAAATCTGACTCACAGATTTTCCTCAACAAAAAGTCTTCATTGTGTAACACAACGGCCTCCTAAGAATAGAGCAGCAATAGCAAGAAAGATCTTTTTTCTAGTGGCTTGACAGACAATGGCCTTAAAACAATATTTTCACATTACTGAGTTAAACCCTTCTAAGTGTCCTTATCTGAGTTCATCTGTTGACACTAGAGGAAAAGTAATGTGTGATACGCTTGCATATTAGAGTAATGGAGCAACGGGATTTATTTTTTTATTAAATTTTTATCATAACATTGTCTGTAGTGTGCTGGTTAATTACAGTACACTACATATTCCTGAGTAGAGTGCTGGACTGTTAGGTCTCCAGGCTGTTGCTTCCAACTGTTTTTCTTCCTACTTCTTATTCTGTCCTATTTTAAACCCATTGTTTTATAAATCTGCAACGTAATAAATTTTCCTTGCTATTGCTGCTCTATTCTTAGGAGGCCAATGTGTTATGCAATGAAGACATTTTTTTTTTTTTTTCTGTATGCAAGATCTTCTCTTGGCTCCATCATTAGCTGCCTTGTGGCTTACTCATTTTCTTTCACATCATTTAGAATATTTTTTTTTCAATTTCCTACATGGAAATCAATACAACCGGTGCGAGCTCCAAGCCACGACACGACATGAAAATTGAAAAAGTTTTTAAAATGATGATACATGCCCTTTAAAGTTTGAGCAAAGATTCTGCTTTGCATTTTTCTTGCAAGCCCGGCTCTTTCTAGGATAGTTTATATTTAGCTTGCACTTACGTGGTTTTCACCTCGTCTCGGTAAAGCTGCATGTTTCGCCTCACCTGAGAAATGCTTGGATTAGAGGATGTTTTAAGAGATTTGCTTCATTTGCTTTGGGAGCCAGCAGACCTGGAGGCCTGCCTGGGTTGCTCTTAAAGTTCTGGCAGAGAGTAAGCTTGCTGATTTTATTTTATTTTTTTTTGCAAGTTATTTTTTGGATGACAGTCATAAACAGGCAGGGAGGAACCTCATCCGGACAGCATCTTGTTCATACAGTATAATGCACCAAGTGGACGTGTAACCACAGCACAGCTCGCTCCTCTCTGACATGTGGAAGCGTCGTCACGGTGCCGGTGCGCCGCAGGCTCGTTTCTCTAACTGATGACCAAATGAACTGATCCATTAGGAGCAAATACCCACAGGCTTCTTAAACGTATTAGTCCTCCTAATTACCATTTAGGTAAAATGCGCAGCTCGGACGCAGCAATCGGCAAAGCAACAGTCGGTGCACTTTGTTGCTCTGCGGGCTTCCAGGATTTCCTTTTGAAAAGCAACAAAAAAAAAATCTGGTGTTTTTTTTGTTTTTTTTTTTCATTGCAAAGCTATTCACTCATAATTCTAAATGCTGCAGCCAGAACGTGTGCTCAAATATACTGGATGAAGGTATGAAAGAAAAAAGAAGGTGGAACATAAACCACTTTAAATGACTACTTCTGATTTTTTTCCTTTTTGGACCGGTTTCCCTGGGACATCGTTTGGACTGGAAAAGCTTACTGTGGTGTTTTGTCCCCACAAAGAGCAAAACAGTAAAAACTTTGAATATTCTTCTCAATAAGTACAACCTATTTCTACACCAGCACCAGCTTTGAAGGTTACACGTCTACTTTATTGTGCTATTCCACATAGTTTTAAGTATATGAATTGAAATCAAAACTACAGTAGATAAGTGTTGGATATCTTAACCTGTAATAAGTTTATTTTAGTAGCAAAAAATAATTGTTTTTCGCTTACTGCTAAAAGCAATTAAAATGACAATATCCTGTAAAATAAAATTTTTCGAGCTTCACATCATGTTATAATGTTATTTCCCCACCAAAAACATACGTGGAGTGTTGCCTTGATTCGTTCATGCATGTTTGAGAAATCCTTTAATCTCCCATTGCAACCATTCATCTGTGCAAAACGCCTTGGTGAACCTAGCTCCTCCTTGGAGCTGCAGTTTACAACCTTCTGAGTTTCTCCTTCACCGCAAGAACCCCACTCAGCTCCTTCAGACTAGCCAAGAGCATTTAGCAAACACCTGGAGGAACTGTGCATCTCATTATAGGAGCTACTTCTCAGTGCAACGCTGGTAAAAACATTGACGGGTTAATAGAGGAGCCATGTTGTGATGACTTCCTGAAGGTGGAAGTTCAGAAAGAGCAGAAGTTTTAAAGAGACAGAGGTAAAATATGAAGGCGTTAAATTATGAAATCAAATTTCTCTTAAGTGATATTTGATATATATATATATATATATATATATATAGCATTTTTTTATAACAACTGAAGGTTACACAGCTACTTTATTGTGCTATGAAATGACACTATCTGGAAAATACATAATACTGCCGCTTTAAATTATGTTTCAACACATTACGGTAATGCCATGAAACTGCGGTATATTTACCACAGGTTATTAAGACACAAGGATCTCATTTTACTTGTTGTATTTAATGCTTAACTAGTTAATTTACATACTAATCTCACACATAATTTAGAATCACTTTTTGTACCTTGTGCTAAAAATGGAAGTCCAGGAAAATTCCAGATGTTCGAAAAGTTTAGTTTGCAAGCTGGCGGGTGAAGCGATCAGAAAATGAAGCGTTTCTTATTGCTCTATGGACCTGGACCCATGTGCGAACTGTGACAACCGGGCCGAGCGCCGCGCCACATGTTGCTGCTAACTCAGCTGGTGTGTGTCCCTGCTTGCTTCAGAGCACAGCGCACCGTCACAGCTAGGTGGTGTTGGAGATAGGATAGGTGTGTAAGTGTGTGTCAAAGTGTAAAAAAATGCAAATTTACTCACCCGCTCATGCATCGCAATTCAATTCGTCATTTTTTTTCAGGCTTTGGAGTGTGTGGCTTTCACTTGCGCTTGTTCTGTCTGTTCAGGTCATTCCACTTCTCTGTGCCTGCCTGACTTTTGAGTTACTGTAGGAACAGTAGCAGAGCCTGGAAAAGTAGCTGTTCACCGAACAATTCGAGTACATTATATACTAATGATAATAATAAAACAAATGGGAGCCAAGTAATAACCTCCTTCTGCAGGGTTCATGACAGATCCGACCATCCGCTGAATTTTTAAAAGCTTCTTAACTTCCATCCTGAACTCCACTGCTCTGTCTGTAATACACTTTTATTTGGACTTAAAAGCAGTTTTTTAAGAAAATGAATTTCATATTGAGTATGAAAATCCCGATTTAGCTCGTCTCCAATATCTAAAAATGCTTTCCAACAATTCAAATCTGTTGAAATGACTGCCTAGGGAATACAAAGCTGCTCACATGGTGTGTTAGCTTTAAACACCCTATTGCCAGCGGAAACATATTAGTCTTATTAATATTTTGTGTTGAGAAACTCCTTCCTATTTTCTTACCTATATCCTGTTGGTGTTATTTATTTTTTATTTCTCCTGGGTCAGACCAGCCGCAGATTGGAAATGAATCAAATTGTAATGTTGCCATTTTATTTGTTTCCCAATTTATTAAAGCTACAAATAATCCCTATGTGCATCATAATACAAAACTGCAGATGTGTGCCTGAGATGATAAGACGTTTATTAGTTCAAAATTGTGTCTTGAGGGAACACTGTATTGTTGCGTTCAGTATTTGAGGACAATAGCATTAATCCAAGCCCTTTTCATTGTTTACCAGTCTTCCAATCAGCCTGGATTAAGTTGTAAAGCAGTGATTATAACAGTAATATTTCATCACTGTGTGAGAAAACTAAGTGTCCTTGTTGTGAACATTCACTTTATCTGTCGAGGAGTGAAGCTGCAGGAATTACCTGCTCACAAGTTACCAGAAAAAAATGTTTGTAGAAACTTTTTCCTTTGGAATTTTCTTATGTTGAAGTTTAAAGTTGATCTTGTGTAACTCACTTAATGTGTTTCCTTTTCCCAGGTTGTTTCATTTCACTCAGTTTTTATGACGGTTTGTCAGTGTGAACAGAAAAAAAGGGGTTGTACATTTTTGCAAAAAATCTTTTGAGATTAATCTTAGAAATTCTTCTGGACAGACGAATCAGTTTCTGAGCTTGAAAAGTCAAAGATTTGCTGGAGAAAAATAGGAAATTTTGAGATTTTCACAAGTTTTCTAGAAAAAATAGGACATTTCTGAGATGGAAGGGTAAAATATTTTAGACATATTTTGAGATTTATCTAAGAAAATTTCTAGGAAAATTTTTTTGACATTTGTAAATTTGAATTTCACAAGCGTAAAATCTTCAACTTTAGAAACTCAGAAATTTCATTTCTCTTTCAAGAAAATTACTGAGATTGAGCTAAAAATTTCTGAGTTTTTTGGCAGAAATATAGACTTAATGGCCATAATACTGCATTGTAGACTTTCTACAACTAATTGTTGTGAAAGTCTTTCAGGTCAAGCTCTATTAAATTGTTATAATGTCTGCTTACTGTATCCAGGTAGATGAAGTGTTATTGTCAAGGGTGTAAATCCCATCTCATTATTGAGGGGGGCCATAAACAGTAAAATTTCTTTAGATAAATTTTCGGGGGGTCCGCGAAATTACGGTGAAATGTAACGTAAAATGTGGTTTAAAAAGTTTTTAAACCTCATTCAAGCTGCAGGACCAAAAATGACTAGTAATGCACATCAAACATGTTTTATTCTCAGTAAGAAGCCTGCGGAGAAGTAAAATTAAGATGTTGCTCAGATACGAGTTTTGTTCAGAGTCACTGCTACACTTTATGTTCTAAATAAAAAAGCTTTAATGAGTAACTACTCCTTATAAAATTCCTTATGAACATTTATACCTTATGATTTATTGAAATGGCTCCCAATTAATGGCCTATTTAAATTATAACTTGTTAAGTTGCTTTATTTTTAAGCCTTTTTTAATTTTGACATGTCCTGGGGCAATTCTAGACTTTTCCAAGAAAATCCCGACCCCCCCCCGGGATTTATGCCTATGGTTATTGTGCAGAGTGTGACATTCATCTCGATAACAGAGGCTTTTAGAATAAAAGAAAAAAACTATAAAAACAAATCAAGTACTGATCTAAATTTACAAATTTACCACCTTCAAAGTGGAGCAGACCTTCTTACTAAAACTTCCACTGTGAAATTTTCATGTTTCTTTGGGAAATCTGGCATTGCTGAAGAGCTATGTATACTAGCGTGAGAAGTGAATTTGAGCTAATATTTTCATACTACACCTATCTCAGTACAGGGGAGATCCAGAAAAGTGGCGCTGGGGCGTTGGCTGTTAGCTGGTGCTCTGAATTCTCCAATTCTTTTGCCTTTGAACTACCAAATGAAGTTGCTGCCTCTTCTTCTGTTGACTTCTTTCCTAATTTCAGTTCAGTTTCCTGACGCAGTGAAGCACAATTCAAGTAGGAATATGGACTGTATGTGTATTTTTACTGTCTGTGACAGTAAATGGTGTGCTATATCAGTTTAGGCAGACATGTCTAAATGTTCCTCTGGTTCTTCAAAAGCTTTTGGTGCAGGTAAAGGTGTTGTACCACGCTGTGAATCAGAGTCCTTCATCGTCAGCAGCTGTTTGCTATTTTGGTCTTCATGCGCCCGCTCGTTACTGAGCATTTTTAGATGCTCTGAGCCTCGTCAGCTGTCACTTCAGCTTGTTCTCCGGCTCTCCTTCTTCAGCACGCGGTAGTTATTGTGAAGTCATTACACCGCGCTGCGGATCTCTCTTCGCTCCTCCTGAAATCTTCTCTCATGAATCATTAACTGCACAACAGCACAGCAGCAGTACGACAATGCCCCGATGCCCAGACTCACACTGGCTTTCTACTGGAAAACACATTGACTAACAGAACCAACAGAAGCTTTAATCTCTGCTGCAACTGCAATGAAGTGATTATCAATCATTTGATTCCTTTGAGTTTCAATCATTTGAGTTTGATTCCTTGAAAGCAGTGGTGGGTTAAATGTCTGTAATCAATTAATTAATTGCAATTAATCACATTTAATCAAAAGCTATACATCGAGAAAACAAGCAACAATTTCAGTTCAAAAACCCTTTTTGCTTCTAAATGATTCAATAAATAGATGTACGAGCTCAACAACAAAGACGTTAATTTTTAATCTGTTATTTAGGTTATTTAGCCACCATATTGGTGCAAATGAAGAATAGCATTATAACACAAAAGCTGATTTTACTGCCCCTTAAAAAAAAAAAAGCTGTCATTTTCCCTCCATTTTGCTGACATGCTCCAAAGTGTCTGCTCCAAAGAAAGTGTGTGTCCCCCTTTCTGATTGGAAATCCTCATCTTGTCAGCTGATTGACTCTAATGCGATGCAGGCCAAGCCTCGCTCTAGTTGAACACACAGCATCCCACAGTCCTCTGGGTTTTCTCATGTCCTGCTGGAGCCAGCGTTGGTGGCTGTCCCATAACAGCTCTCCTGCTGCACTGCTCACTTCCCAGCAACAAGGCAGATGCATCCCAGGAAAGGGTCAAGAGCATTTTATGGACGATTAGACCCACAGAACTCCATTTCATCTTCTCATCAAAGTATACAGTGCCCCTCTGACAAGTTGCCGTTTAACCACCTGTCCTAGTTTGGTTAAAGAAAAAACTTTCTGGATTTAAAAGTCTGTAACACTGAATAGCAGCAATTTCTTTTAGAGAGGGAGACAGATTATCTTTCATCTTTAACGTTGGAAAAAGTTGCCAATAACCTTATAAGAGGGCTGGGCGATAAATCAATTTTTATCCATCTAGATTTTAGTTTTTTCTAATGCGCTCCTTGGGTTTCTGCTATTCAGAGAGATGTCAACGCGCACAAGTTTTTTTTTTTTTTGTTTGTTTGTTTTTACAGCGTCTATGTATTTGGACTTTTCAGATCAACTCTACTTCAAAATGTAAAGGTCAGGCTAAGTTTTTTTTAAATGTATGAGAAGTTCTACATTTTCAAGAATACAGTTAAACAATACAAGAATAAAGTCATATGATAGTTTTTATATTACCAGAATAAAGTTGTAATATTAGGAGAATTAAATTGCTTTAATCCAACACAAAAAATACATATATTGTCCCATAATTAAATTTTTTTTCTAGCAAAATTGCATTTTTATTCTGCTAATATTATGACTATGTTCTCGTAATTAAATAAAAAATTCTTGGAGCCATTCCCTAATACTACTTCATACAACTCACAGAAGGGTTGATTGAAAATATTTGTCAAGTCATTTACCTTTTTTAAGAAAAGAAAACGAGGATTAAAAATAAATTAAAATCAGAAATCATATCTGCTATGACAAGTTAAAAGTAAAATTTATCTCACTTTAAAGCCATGTCATCCAGGCCTTATGGACAATACATGAAAAATATTGAAAGAAGATATTCTTAAGTTAAATTCAATAAAGGGCTGATGTTTGGTCTAGCTGTTTTGATTTTACTAGCATTTCTTTTATTGGCTAGACCATATGAACCAAAGATCATCAGACTATTGTTTATACTCATTTAATCTCACTGGTTTGCTCCATTTTCAGACCCCCACACCCTCACTTCCTGCCCAGATGTCACTGTGACGTTTTATCTTCGACTCTAGCGAGGAGCCGGGCGGCTCTGCCAAAATCTCCTCAGCGATGTGTCCCGATCTTTATCTCGCTGCTATTTGTTCACAAATCATGAGTGGGAGCGACAGTACTCACGGTGTCCAGTGGGCCCTTCAGTTGTCAAACATTTGAGCTGGGAAATGTGATAGACAGCCATTTGTGACATTCTTGAGACGGGCGCGAAAAATAATAATGGGCTGTGGCATTTGAGGTAAAGGCCACCGCGTTTCACGTGTCAGGTCTCAGAAAAGCTTCGAAAAAAGGTTTTTCGTTAGCACCTGTTGTTACTTGAAGGCATTTAAAACACCTAAACTGTGTGTATTTCTCCAGGTTTACATCCAAACATAAACAGATTGCACATCATATTGTTGTGGGACTTTTAGGACTTTATTTGATCCATTTTTTGAAATTGTGGAATGATTATGCAACATACAAGTTCAAGAATTGGACACATAAGTTTGAATTTATTGCAAATTTTCTCAGTTCCACACAGATTCACAATTCTCCAAATACTCTCTCATGCTAAAATTTGATGTTTGAATTAATGGACGACGAAGCCCATAGACTTGGCAAGAGAAACCAGATGTGCTAACAAGCTTCTGGCATAATCCTGTATATTTAACCACTCCTCTTGGCAGAGTTGATGGAGTCCATCTAAAGTGGTTGCTTTTCTAGCTATGGTAATATGCGGAAGTTTTCTTCACAAAATCCTATAAACTGAGACTTATTTGGGCATCTGTGTTTTTTCTTTTTTTTCTTTTTTTTAAGGACCAATGTATTAAGGGTGTTTGAAGTCCTCTGAACTTCCAAGTATGGATTTGACACCAACAATGTTGAACTTATGAAAGAGTTACCCGGCTTTGCAACTCCAAGAGATTGGGCAATGAGTTTGTCCAAATTGCTATTTTTGGAGTTTAAGGCAAAGGCAACATTAGGTATTCTAATTTAACAAACCATATTGACATTATCATACATTATACATATAATAGTAAACTATTCAGACTTCAGCCAACTACAATAACTATTTTTGCTGCATGATAAATTGTTGCAAAATTATTGCAATACACAATAACATTGTTGTTTTTGAGACTATTTTCAACTAATATATGAATAATAATGCAAGTTTCCCCTTGCGAAGACTTTAATAAACTTAAATTTTGCACACAACACTTAACACTGGAACTGAGAGATTTTTTTCTAGACATCCAAAACACAACCAAAAACGATAAATAAAAAGGATTAGGAAGTAATTACCTTCAAAAAAATATCTATCAGAATGAAAATTATTGAATTCATTTTAATTCGTCATGCAGTTGATGATTGATTATTGCAACCGGCTTACTTCAGCCCTGGGTAGAATAAAACTGAGAAGTTGTCTCGTGAAGCCAAAATGTCCGACCCTTTGGAATGAGCAACATCTGATAGAAATTTATACGTTGGACTACATATGGAGCCTGTTGAGTTTCACATGCTTCCTATAACGCTGTGAAACTCACATGTGTACCAAACATCCATTGGTGATTAATGAATAACTAGAGGGAGTTTTGAGAAGCTAGTCTTTGTGGAACATCTGAAAAAGACTGTGTATTTAAATGAACTGAATTAACATTGTAAACATGAAAAACCGCTAAAGTCCTACACGCACTTTTTTTTTTTTTGTAGTGAGAGTAATAGATGTGTGTGGTCAGGTGCTGTTTTCCACCAGCTTACTCCAAGCAGTGCCAACTCATTACAGCAGGGGCTATTTTTAGCTGGGTGTGATTGAAAAAGGCTCCTGAGGGGCGGAGGAGCCTCAGAGGTGGGTGTGGGGGATTGAAAATAGGGGCCGCTCCGACGGAGGAGTCAGGCACGCCTGTGGCATGCGATGGCGTTGCCGAGACGATTCCTCGAGGGGGAACACGTTTTAAGCTTTCACTTCCACACCGTCAACCGCACCGCGCCGACAGAATCCGAGGAAAAATCGAATCCACGTTTATGATATGACATGTCAACAGCCTTAGCTGCAGAAAGCACTGCATTGTGTTTCTGCTTTTCCTAACAGTCGGTGAGAATTAAGCCAGTCTGTTGAAATGAGGCTGAAATCAACACGCCGTTGCTTTCATTCTGTCTCCAGCCCAGCGTGAGTTTGTCTCTCCGCCGCTGTGGAGGGCAGCTGTCGCAGACTGACTCCACTGCTTCCCTCCAGGATCTGCAAATGTTTAGAGTGGAAATTTCTATCTTCAACTTCCCATTCCAACCAGCAACTTTGTTTCACTGGTGTTTCCCACAGCACCTGTTGTCACTTTATGACAGTAAACCTCGCTGTGCCAGTAGCTAAGTTGCAGGTTTCCTTGATTGTTTCTCTGTTGGTATTATTTATGTTTTAAACTGTAGAGCTTTTTTTTTTTTTGTCTGACTGAAGAGATTTTGCTTCTAGAAAAACAAGATCTCCCACCGGTTCCGACATCCTCTGCCCTCCTATAATCCTGGCGCCTTGTAGGAGGGTCTGTGTTCTTGTGTCTCAGAGTTTAAAGAAGCAAAAGGCATTAAAAAAGCAGAACCTGCAGTTTCTGACAGCGACGCAAACAGCAGGACCTCTGCTGCTGTTATGGGAGTGACGTAGCTGAGATAAGAAGTTCTCTTGCTGCTGTTACTCATTGCAGCTCTTTCTATGGATGCTGTGCACACACTAATCGTAGCCCGCTTGCAGGGTTACCGAATGTATGTAATATAATAAAAACAAGAGGCAAAAAAACAGCAGTATACGTTAGTTTTCATATCCATATATTTGAATGTGGCAGTGAATTTGGGCTTTTTGGCCTTGTCCACGCGGAGACGATTTTAGGCGTGTGAGCAGCAGTTTTTTGGTCGTTGAGACTCTGCGTTCACATGAATTCGGCAGTGTTTCAGAACGACGTTTTCATGTTTCCAAGTCGCGTAATATCATAAATGTTGATTTATATCTATCCAGCCATTGCAATGGGTTACAAAAATATATTTTTTGGACGTTTTTTCACTGTTTTTTTTTTCAACTGAATTAGGGCTATTTTGTGCCGCTGAATCCAAAATTAACATCCATTTTTCTCAATCAGGTCAAGTTTTTATTCTAATTTGATTTAGAGAAATCTGATCTTCCGACTACAACAGATCACATTTTTGTGACATTATCAGTTCACTTCCGTTAATATTTATCATCCTAAAAAAAGTTTTAGGAGAAAAAATATAGTTTTCTAACAGAGTGTATTAAGTAAATGTTACAAACTAGGATTTCTGTAAATTGTATAATAAACACTGATAAAAACGTGTACCGTATTTTCTGGACTATAGAGCGCACCTCAACTTAAAAGCTGCATCCTATGAACTTCTTCATTTGTTTTCCATGATGAGGGGGTATGAGTTTGTGCTTGTTCTAAATGAAAATCAGCACTTTCTTCTTTGATTTCCAATTTTGACTTCTAATGATTCACTTCCTACCAAATAGCCACCTGATGGTTGAAGAAAAATCCACAGAAAAGCCGCGCTGGGCGATAAGTTGCATGGTTCAAAACGTGGGAAAAAAGTAGCGGCTTATAGTGCGAAAAATACGGTAGATTGAACATTACGTCTTCATTGTGTAAAATTCTCCATCTCTTTTCTGTCCCCCTGCTCATCACTCATTGATCAGATTCTCAGGAAACTGATCTAGATGTGAGAACAAGTCATGCATTTTGATGCTCATGTTGCTCCATAGTTCAGAAAGTTGACCTGATTGAGCAAAACCAGTGTGATGTTTGGACTCAGCTCATCAATATGACCCTAAAACAGTTGAAAAACCCCAGACAGTTTGGCTGTTGACTAGTCTTGTCTTCAGTTTCTTAGATGGGGTCATGGGGTCAGCAGGTCCAGGAGGGAACCTGTAGCATGTTGCAGAAATCAATTTCCACTTCAGTTTAACCATTAAGTAACTCTGTCTTTTGCAGATCGTCCGATTCCATTTTTATTTATGTCTTGCACAACGTTTCAACTTCATTGGATTTGGGGTTGTATTAGACTTCTTGATTTATTCTTTCATTGTAGACAAAAATCTGACGAGAATCTTTGGTTTCCTCTTGACTGTAAAAAAAAAAACTTCAACTGTATTGAATTCTTCTTCGTGGCCTTTAGCGTCTCTGTGTCAAATTTCAGGTCATTATAAGAGATACTCTGAGACATTTTACTAAATGCCAAAAATATCAACCTTGTCTCGGTGCTGGTGGAAAGATCACAGGCGTGTCCCTGAATGGCACTTTCAAATATCAGAGCAAGTTAAAAACACACACACCCACACACAGAATGTGAAATAAAGCTTTTCACTTACAAATAAGGGACTTTTTAGAATAGAGTTGCTTGGTTGACAGTAATAATAACTTCTCTGTGATGTGGCTGTCAGAGTGCTGTGCTCTGTCCATTACATTGTAATCGGCCGTACGCCCAGCCAACGGGCCTTGGCTCCTGCCTCCCACGAAGAAGCAGATAGAGATTAAAAACAATCAGGAAATAGGTGAAGTGTGTTGTGGGAAGCCACAGCCAGAGCCTCCATCAGCGGTATGCGTGGAGATGATATACGCTGTCCTGGAAGAAAAGCCGAACATTGGACGGTCTCCTTCCCTGAGTCAGCTAGTGTTCCTCACCATAAACTGCCACTTCTAATTCCCCCCCACCCTCATACTTTGCCCACTTGGCTGCTCATGACATACCCCCCTCCTTCCATCCCTGCCTCCTCTCCACGGAAACGCCTCGGAGTGCCGCTGAGTGATTCCCCTTGCCCATATTCCCCCCATTACGGTGGAACGCAGCCAGAACAATCTCACCTAGGCCACCCAGCTGCCACCCCTCTCCCTTTTAAGCCCTTTTAGGATTCCGAATCGTCCATTTCCCATCATTATACTTCCATTTCATTGAGCAGCACAATAGCAGCCTTGCAGTGCATTTATTATTTTTGCCTTGATGGCTCCTCTCATGGAGCAAACTTTGCGTAGATTGAACGGCAAGTAGCAACACGCTGCGCGCGACCTCTGACCGCGGCCTGTTGCTTTAATGAGCTGCTCATGCGATTTCACATCAGCCCTGATGTAACTTCCTTCTCCTTCCTGTGCTCTGTTGCAGACTTTGGAGGCGGTGCTGAACTTCAGGTACTCCGGCGGAGCAGGCAAAGTGGAAGGCTATTACAGGGAGCTGTCTCTGGGCATCCATGTAGACGTGGAACCGTCTGTGTTTTTCACCAGAGTTAGCACCCTTCCTGCTACCAGGTAACACAAACACATGAACCATGTTGTCTTTTATGTATATGGCTGAAGAACAGGTAAACAGGGTAAGGCTTTCTTGTGAAAGAAGAATGTAAACAGCACCGATTTGTTACTCGACTTCATTAGCATTAACTTGGGATTTTTGTTTCCATCACTTCTGGCATATTTCTGGCAGGCACTTACTTATTAGAAGGAGTGGAGTTAATTTTAGGCAGCGTTAACACATTGCTATTTCCAGAAATGTTTTAATTCTATTCAGTTTACAAAAAAAATAATCACTTCAATTCAATCACGCATACGTCCCAAGTAATTTATAAAGTTTCTATCAAAGGAAATCCAGCAGGTTGCTTAGAGTCAGTAGCTGTGTTTCCATTAACCATAAAATTGTTCAAATTGAAATTACATTAGTGGAATATTGATAAAGATTTACTCACATATAAACACAGTTAGTAACTTCGTGGCATTTTTTGTTTCCACGTGAAAACACCGAAAATGGCTCCAAGATGCTGCTATTACTCCCCCAGACCTCTAGGTGGGGCTCAGGTTAGAGAATGGGACATGCACATAGAGCCTCCACACAGCATTGTTCACTTTTTGTTCACCAGTGGAGTCATGACAAAGTCGAGCTTCTTCTCCTTGTCATGTTGGATTATCAAACTAACGACTTACAAGACGAGCATGTAATCAGCTGCCGTTGTTATGGGTAACCCATATGGCACGTTTGAGGTTATAGGTTATGTTAGAGTTGGGTTAATATGTCAGCGTCAATTTTGCTCCACACATGAATACTGGAAGGTGAAATCTTCACTGAGGAACTTGTTTAAAAAATGAACCGTTATAAATTCCCTAAAACTCTGTTTCCTGTTTTTCAAAAATGCTTTAATACCAACAGAAATCCAACGTTTCATAATAGATTCTAGATTTTCCAAAAGAAGCTTTGATGCATATTTGGGACTCTACTGTGTCGCAATTTCACCCTTCTCACTGTGTAGTTAAGGGAAAGTTGGGCAATGCATCAATTCCCCTAGCAAAGACCCTTGACCCTTTTCCCATATTAGCTCAATCACTGTCTGTTCTAACAATGACATGTTCTGTGTTTCTCCATGTTGGTAGCTGTAAATTACAATTAATCTTTGATGTTTTACAGGAGGAACTTATTTCTGGGTTTACAGACTCTTAATCCAAGTGAATGTTAAACTCACTTCACTTTGAGTCATTGGTGTTCCAGCTTCTGGGCACTTGAAGCTCCGTGGTTCTGTGTTCATTTCTCAAAATCATAAGTTTCTTTCACATGAGAGTGACTGTATGGATCAGGTAGAAACTTGGACATAATTGAGAGTCTTAGCATGGCAGTCTTCTATCTATTAGCATCTATGGTGTTTCAGCAACGCTACACCTAAAATGATCTCAGACTTAACTGTTTTTGGAAGAACGTCAGATTGTTTTTATATTGTCATTGCTGTTTTCTTGTTCTGATTAGTGAGAAGGAATGTCAAAAGGGTTTTGAGATAAGTCTCAAACATACCTCACGCTACAAACTATAAAAGGACCTTAAAACGTCCAATGTTTACCTTGTGCAGCAGTAGAGATCCTATCGGTTCACACTTGTATTTTTCCTGGCTTTGCTCATCTTCTAAATCCCCCGACTTTTATGAAAAACCTCCAAGCAAAAGAGATGGATCATGAGCGAGTAACGGCCTCTTGAGTTGAGTCATTAGCCGAAATAATATCTGAAGTTTGAGTCATCCCATCTTGGCTCGGCGCTAATAGTTATGCCGCTCAGCCCGCTGTACCATCACCCCTGTCATTGCATCTCCCTCACCTCTTCTGCTCGCCTGGTATTTTCTGCCTCACTACTTTGACACACAGTATCTGCTGGCGCTCAGCCAA
The DNA here is from genome assembly GCA_903067095.1 of Girardinus metallicus. Taxonomy (NCBI): domain Eukaryota; kingdom Metazoa; phylum Chordata; class Actinopteri; order Cyprinodontiformes; family Poeciliidae; genus Girardinus; species Girardinus metallicus. The sequence goes on from CAEGAE010076937.1 coordinate 57,793, forward strand.
GGCTCAAAACATTTCAGACGTGTTGAAAGTAAAGGCTTCGGGGAGATTAACTCTTCCCGAGTCAAGCAAACTTTGTGCTTTCTCGGCACCAGGTCTAGAGTGACTCTCTGGGCTTTACAGACCCACAGCAAGAGTTCCTTGACACGCACTGACCGGTATGAGGACAAACTTCTCAAAAAATCTGTGGCAGTAAACAACATTTCAGAATGTACTTGGCTTTGAGACAGACTTCTTTCTCTGGCGTAGCTGCAGAAAGCACTGAAGAATCAAGTGTAGGGACCAGGATCTGTAAAGTAAAATGGATTTTAACTGTACCACCTTGCAATGGTATGTTTAGCGTTTTAATGTTTTCACATTACTGCCCAAAGCTTCACCAAATTTCATTGGGATTTTGTGTGATAAACTTGCCTGGCTGTTGCCTTCTTACCCAAAAATAACTCACCGATATAAAAGGCATTGTTTTTAAACGGCAAGCCAATGATAATGATGCTTGCAGCACAACGTCGTGACATCACATGATGTTGACTTGATCTGATCACGGCGGGAGAGCGGGACCGATTGAAAATGTCAGCAGTGTTTAAGTGTCGGAAACTTATAGAAGAACTACTATTTGCAATGACTGCTCTGCATCAGTGATGCGAGCAGGAACAACAACAAAGTCCTGCAACACTTCAAACCTCATTAACCATCTTACAACCATTACAATGAGTTCATGGTGGCCAAAGGGGAGAGTGAGAGAGCGGTTAACTGCAGAGTACCTACGTATGTATATCTAAATGGATAGAAGATACATTTTATGACGGTAGGCTGCTAAGTATATGAACAGGGTTGCCAAGTATAAGCTTTGGCTTCAGCCTATTCCTTTTTTGGTAAATTATGGGTTTGTTTATTATTATTGTTTTTGTTTCTTGTGTTTAATGTTGATCATTTACAAAAATAAAGTGAACTGAACTCAACTGAGAAAAAAAGACAACTCACCAACGGTCCATTCTACAAGCCTTGGATAAATATCGGTAATGGTTATTGGTTATCGGCCAAACGAGTTGTAATATATCAGCATATAAGATATTGACCAAAAACCTAATATCGTGCTTCCCTACTTATTATAGATTGCTATTGAGTTGATTAATCCTGAATTGTTATGTTGTTACGGCCAGAAAACAATGAGAACATTCGGAAAAGTCCTTTTTTTTTTCAGTTTGACTAACTATGTGTGCATAGCTGAGTAGTAATGGGCTTTCCTACTTCCCCCTTTTTAATTCCTTCTGAAAGCAGTGCATTTCAAATGTTGCCCCAGTATTGGCCTTGAGATGAAAATCCAAGATTAACTGTTGCTATCAAAGTCCAACACCACATGCAGATTTACTGTGAAGGTTGTTCTTAATCCAGATTGTGCCCCTTGCTCGAAAACCCCATCATCTTTTTATATAGCGATAACTCAAGACTTTTGCTCTGTACCTTTTCTACTAATAGTTGCTTTGGTTCATTTCGGTTAAACAGTGTCTTTCCTTTGGCTGAGCAGGCTGTCCTTGTGTTGTTTTTGTTTTTTTTTACGTATTCCTGCCTCCCCTTGGCCGGACGGCCAGCTTGTGTATGACGGAAACATCTGAAGGAAAAAAAAGTTATGTGCATCAGCTGCAAAGACAAAATCCAGTCTTAATCTTTCCCCCCTGCATCAATCTGTTTTCGCAATTACAGAGTGCTCTATGTATCCGGCTCTAAACCAATTACAGAGGCATTTGCAGCACTGAACACAGGTGTCGGCGTAAAAACATCGAACGTGAATTGCAGCAGCAACATTTTATATGCAACGATCTTGCTGCTTCTTCAGTTTTTATATCGCTCGTCTGATCATTGAATGCTACTCTAAGTACTACAGAATTAAGGGATGAAGGGATAAACGACCAGTTTAATTCACATCAGTGGCTTTCAAGACGGAACTGTTCTAGATTTTAAGTAGGAAATATGACAACATCTAGTTTCTCTAATAAATGTTTCATTTTTTCTGCTTCAGTGTTTTATTATTGACCGACTAATTCAGCTGAGTGGGTGTAAGTAAAATTCCCTAACCACCTACGTAATTTCATATTTATTACATGTATAATCTGTACATAGATTTAATTTGTATATTTTTAACCGTGATTTCCCTCCATAATATATACATTTGCTCCCTAGTCTCAAGCAACTTCTGAACTGTGTCTGTTAGTTGTTCATATATGGGTTTGTCTGTCTGTAGATTCACTTTGTCAATGAATTTTGATCATTTAGATTTTACAAATAGTGTGTTGGTGCTTTTTAAGTAGCAGACACTATATAGCTATACGATACAGGATGTTGTCTATCATTTTCTTTGTTTTAGTTTTAGATCAATGTTTACAGTTTGCTTAGCCTTACGGCTCCATCTTTGACGTTACACAAAGATGCATAATGATCCGTCCAGCATTGTTGACGGAGGCTAAAAATGTCCCCGTCATTGGCAGCACCCTAAATCCTCTGCTGCTGATTAAGGCTAAAGCATTTCGTGCGTCAGGAATACGTCGACATGTTATTGTGCCGTGGTCGGGTTTCAAAATCAGCACTTATCGATCATGTTTTGCAGAATTGATCGAGGCGTGGGCCTGGGACTCATCGACATTGCTATTTTTAGAAACTCAAGAGGTGCGTCAGATATTTATGGCCCTTTAACAATGGCATCCTGAAGCTAATGTCCACCCAGTTTCGACAGCACAGTCTGATTGATTTCCATCGATTTACTGCGTAGACCCAAACCACAATCAGAATAGAGGTAGAAATACTTTGTGTTCTATTAGCTATTGAACATTGAGCTTGTCAGATGTTCATACCTAAACAGGACGCAGTGTCTAATATTCAGAGCTTCTTTGGAGGTACAGTAGGTACTGATGTACCATTGATGGATGATTTGCTATTGCACTGAACGATCATAAAATCTTCTTCAATATATGTTCTGCTGAAGACGCTGGGGACAATTTGGCTCCTTCTCCGCCTCTCTCCGTTATCAGAGAGTAATGTAAAAGTTCAGGCCGTAATGGAGACAAATAGTGTGAAGCGCTATTGGCGGTTTTGAATTATTTAGTTAGCTTAGATCTCTGCCTTGCTTTGTAGCCAGATAGAATACTTATCAAAATGATTCAGTGCCATGATTCGGTTAATACTGACTCGTATGGCACAGTGAGCTTTCGTCTTTGGCCTCTCTGCCTCAGTTCTGAACTTTACTCCCTTTCAGCCTAATTTGACCTTATTATGGTCTTTTTAATTTAAAACCCTTATCAAAAAAAAGTGCAGTCCACAATGCCCAGGTCCATTTTCTCTGTCTGCTCCTTCAGTTTATCTCGGGGACTCGATGCATGAGTAATGATGCCCTGTTTCCTAACTTTGTGCTCTGATTGATCGCCTCTACTAAACTGCCCAGACAATAAATTAGCAGCTCGCCCTGTTCTCGCCCGTTAATCAGGCCTTTCGACAAAGTCACCAAGACGGCTCGGAAAAGGCGCGCAGCCCTTTAATGATATGCTCTTTTAATTGCTGAAGCAGTTTATTAGAGGTTTGTGCATGCTAAAACCACCAGCAACCCCGAGGTTTAGGAGCTTGTTAGGAAAAAAAATCAACGGACGAAGGAAACATTTGATTTCACTGCACCTTTTCCCAGCTGCTTCTTTTTAGTTCGCTGATCACTTTAATATTGATACTGGAGCTTATTTTTGACTTGATTTGGGCCAGTTAACGGCGTTAAAATATGTTTTAAGTAGAGGTGCAGCGATTGCAGTTTTCTGGCCGATCGCCGATTACCGATCTTTTAAAAAGCTTAACCTGCTGATTCCGATTTTGGCCAATACCAATTTTTCTCGTTTGAAATGTTGCTTAATATAGCAAGAAAGATCTTGAGTTCGTAACTATTGTTACGAGGTGACTATTGTTAATTGTAAATGTGGAGGCATAAGTTGGAGGGCTGGTCTGTCTGTCAAACCTTTCTCATCAGAGAACAAAAGAGAGTAGTGGTTGATTCTTAGACCTTTGAGAAACTAGATGAGATCGACGGATAAGATCGGCTTGACATGTAAAAATCTGCTGTTCACCAATCTCCCAAAATGAAGAAAATTGGCGCCGATAAATTGGCTGGCCGATAAACCGATGTGCCCCTAGTTTTAAGGGTTTATAAAACTGTTTTAAAACCACCAGTAATTTTTTTGTCAAAAAACAATCATTAAAAAACCTTAATAAGGTCATGGTTTAAAGTCATTTCATGAACTACAAGATAAAATGCCAAACAACAAGAGCTAGCTTAGATCTGCAGTATGTTTGCTATAAATGCATGACTCATTTATTCATTTGGGTCAAACCTTTACTTTAATATGAATAAAGGTATCTTAATACCTTTATTTGTATTTAGATATGGTGGTTTTCTTTACTGGTTGTACCACTGGCACTCCCCACAATTACTGTCCAATCCACTGTTCCCACCCGAAGAGAAGCCCCCCACCCCCTTAAATCATTTTCAGTTATTACAAACCATACATACCTTGACTGAAGACATAAATGTAAAAACAAATAAATACAAACATTAATACTACCTAAAAAAACCAATGCACAGTTACTACTAGGATGTTCGCTTTGGTGTGCCATCCTAAAATTTCCACTGACCCCATCTGACCACTCCTATAAGAATTTACAGCAAACTGGGCTGAACCCTAACAGCACACATTAGGAAAACCATCAATCGATCGATCTATCAATGAAGTTCATTTGTATGAAACAATTCAGTAGTTCATAGTTTACAACATTAAAATATGGTGTCATAATTAAAATCATTAATATGCATCAAATATGTTGGTCAGTATTCCAGTTTTACGGGTCAAATGTACTGAAATCAGAATAATAAATGAAAGTTGTAGCTGACATGACTGTAAGTTTAATAATCTGTTGGTCATGCTATTTTAGCAGCACTCACAATTTTATATTTTTTCTTCTCTCTGGAAAAAAAAAGAACAATTTGATCATGGTAAATATTTTTTCTTTTAAGATTTTATAACTTTAGTGACCTTTATTGGACTTGGGCAGAAATAAAGTAGGGAGGAAAAAATACAGCAAATCTTCTAAGGCCATTAATCGAACCCTGGAGGACGGCATAGAGGACCGTTACCCTCAGTATGTAGCATCTCCTCTGTAATGCTACATCACAGGTTGCCCCACATTTTGATTGTGATTTTTTTTGTGTTTTATATGATTAAGTTTGACATCAGTACCTCTACAGTATAAAATGATAAAGGTTTTAAAATGTCTTGTTGGCTACATGATTTGTGCAGAATTATCACAGCATGTGATATGCATAGAGCTTCATTTGAGAATAGAAAAATAAACGTATTCCAGTCTTCTTACTGACTACCGAAATATAGGAAGCAAATTTGGTCGAATTTCTGCAAAGTAACTAAGAATACAGCAGAAATGTTTCCAGTGAAAGTGCTGAAAATGGCTTTGTTGTACAATTTCTTTATCACATTCCATATTTCCTCCATTTTGGATGTGCATGTAGTGTGTGTATTAGCAAAAAGGAGTTTACCATTTAACATAGGAAGGGAGAAAAAATGCAGCGCTGTCTCCGCAGTGTAGTTTTGTAGCTCTCTTCCTTTTCCCAACACTGTGGAGTGTTCCCTGGTGAGAGCAAACATCTCTCAGAAAAGTTCCCGCTGTGAGCGGCCAATGGTGAGGAAGGTCTGACTAATGAGAAAAAGCCTCAAAAGGTCGTTGAAAACAAGATGTCCACTGAACTTCAGACGGAGCCTGAGCCGTGGGCAAAGGCTAAAGCAGCAGACCATTATTGGGAGAAAGGCACAAAGAGGTCGATTTGAAAAACTGTCTTTGATCAACTCCACTGTCCACTATTTATCAGACAGTAAAGCTCTTGGACTATACAGCTGGTCAGAACCCTTCACAGGCAGCAAACAGAGCATGGTAGGGAATAAATATAAAACCCTACTTTAACTTTATTGGAGACTGACCTTGTCATACTTAAGTTCTGTGTGTAGAGCGAAATGGGTTGCCCATGACGCCGATCACAAACTGAGTGGTAGCAATAGCCTACTTTGTTTTGCTAATTCACTTATTGAGGTGGTCAAAATGTGAGCTTTTCTGTTTTTAGCTGACATCAGTGAAACAGAGAAATGAAACTCTGTAGCACTACTCTTAAAAATTGTGTTGGACATTTTCTGTGTTAACAGTTTTCAGAGTGCAATCCTCCTGTTACTCCCCTCCCATGCAACAATTGGATGGGGGAAAAGATTGTTCTGTTTTTTAACTATAAGCTTTATCAAAAAGGATATTTTTAAGCAGAGTGTGAAAATTAGACGAGGTGTCTGCCTCACAAACTAAACTGGCTCCTCGTGAGAGAAACCTGGTAACTAAAAGATCTGGCTTTATATGAGAGAAGCAGAATCTTAAATGTTTTTTTTTTTTTGGATTTAACACGGAGCTAATGAAGGGAAGCTAACTTGGAAGAAATAAGATTTCTCTTTTTCATTTTCATCAAAACTCCTGCTGCAGCGTTTGGGATCAGCTGAAGGCTTTAAACTGCATTTTGTGAACTTCCTGATGGGGAAATACCACTACGGCTAACATCTTGAAAGTAACATCCTGGTTGTTTCTATTTGTTTAGATTTTTTTCCCCAAGGAATTCAGGTTTTTCTTTCAAAATTCTGACATTTTGCAAAAAAATTCTGTCTTCCCCCCCTCCAAAAATCTGACTTTAATCTTTAGATATTAAATTTAGAATTATTTAACCAGTCAGAATTCTTTTTTTTTTTTTAGTAGCCCTAGTCCTTCTCCATGAAAGAATTAGAGTAGTTCTGACTTCTATTAACAAATGACTAGTTTTCCAGCATCACTCCTGAACAGGATGTCTCTAATTTTGACAATCTTCTGGAAAGGGCTTGCTGACAGCAGAGTCGTTCTGAGTGTCTCAACCGACTAAAAATTGGGGTAATAACAATAAATGGTGATAACACTGCACCACACTCCCCTTTCCTACATAAATAAGTTAAGAAAAATATGATAGGCCAGCATAAATACTTCCCAGCCAGTTATATTGAGGCTATAATTCCCCTGGACAATTAGTTTTATGAACTTTAATGGACTTTAAATCTACAACGTCTGCAAATAAATTCAAAAAGTCTGTACTTTTAGTTTTATTTAAGAGTTATTAAACAAATAAGCACAACTGAACAGGTTTAGAAGTACAAAATAACTTCTTTCCAAAATCCTTGCTTTTTAAAAAATCTTTTTCAGAATGAGCTGTACCTCTTCGACCAGCCGACGCTTCAACAATTCAAATTTTCTCAACCTCACCATCTCTTACTTTTTGTTACGGACTGTACGCGCAACACAGTGTCTTAAAGGGACATGAGTATCGTCTACCTACACACAGCCAAAAAAGAGAACAAAAACAACTTTAATTTTCATTTGTCTTTTAAACGCCCAAAATCCCGACACTAGCAAAAAATTATGTTGGTCATCATCAACAAATTCTGGTGTTGGTTACGTTTTTGGTTTGTCGCCCAGGCCCAATGTTCATGACTTTTCTAAGTGAAGTTGATGGAACTTTATCTCAAGATTACTTCAGTTTTCTTTCCTTTCTGAGGCGACTCTTGTCTAATGTGAAGAACTGTTGTAGCACAAGCTGCAGTTTTTGCAACAATGAAAATCTTTGCCATGCTACACATTATTCACTCTTTATGTGGGTTTATGAATTTAGTGTATGTTCAAAAAGTTTCATAAGAAATCCCAGCCCAGATCATGGAACACTTTTTATTGTTCATTATAAAACCCTAACCCTAACCCCTTCCAGCTCCAGACATTATTCCTGTGAAGCAGCACTTAATTCTGTTACCTGCTTCTGTTTCCAGACCCACGGGGCTTTCATCCACCTACTTTGGGGGCTAAAATTAACCCTTTGAACACTCAACATGTTGATTTGAATCACAAATTGCTCCTCTTGTGATCTACATGAGAAAAGCAGGCGCAGGATGATGCGCAGATGACCTGCTCCACATAGGTCTTCAGATTTAATGAAAGCACGGCCACCTTTGATGTTCTGACAAGCACTGAGAGTACTTTACACTCCGTCTTCTCTTCATCTCACCGACCCGCTGTGTGCCACGCTGCTGCTTATTTTTAGCAAAGTAATTAGAACCAGATGCATAAACACAGTCCAAGGACAGGACAGTCATGTTTTTTTTTGCTGGGTGGGTTGGGGGAGGGGAGCATGTAAAAGTTGTGTTGAATTCGATGTGTCGTGTCGGCTTTTTTGGCTGAAGTGTTCCTGTCTGTGTCCGCAGCACCCGGCAGTGCCACCTTCTGCTCGACATCTTCAACCCGACCGAACACGAGCTCACAGTCAGCGCCAAGAACAGCGAGGACCTGGTGCTGCATCCCAGCGAGTGTCAGAGGTGAGCTACAAGTTTATGTGGAAACCTGCAGACATATTACTGAGCGTTTCCAGAGGTCATCAAAGGTCAACCAGCCAGTCCACATTTGCAAAATCAAACGGAATATCACTTCAATCAATTGTGCTACATTTGCGAGTGTCAGAGGTGAGCTACAAGTTTATGTGAAAACCTGCAATAATGCCCCCTACTGTCAAAGACAGTTTTTACTTCTCAAAACTGTACAAATATGAGGTTATGTACAGATAAGGTCAGAACTCTGAACCTTCCAGATGAAACTGTACATTGTATTGTACACTGTATATTTCCACAGAAATTACCACAATGAAAACAGTTCATACTTATATAGCTTCCAAAAGAACAAAGAAGAAATCTCCGTACTGCTTGATCGATATATTTTACTGATAAGCTGAACTGTAAACTTCTAACAAGTTTGGAGAAAACTTACTTCAAAGTAAACTGAATCGGCACCAAACAAAAGTCAAAAAGATTATAAAGATATGTACGCATCACCAGGAGAGAATAATGAAACTTTTCTGCACTCCAAGTAAACAACAAAATGTATTTAAGGGATAAAAAAATGGATTTTGCATGATGTGTCCTCTTTAAGAAAAGAATGGGAGGAAAAAAAAATTGAAATTGAATCTGGTATTAAAAATTCAGAAATTTTATTTTGAAGCCATATCAACCAGCTGTAGAATCCAGACCGACAGAGTTCAAGGTTTGGTGATGTGCTCCACAAATAATTTGATTTCAATGCGTGTACAGTGGACAACATGAATCTGAGAGTATCTACGCTGCTTCCGTATTTGATAAGTCAGTCATGATAAAATCAAAGCACTGATTAACACTCAGCTCTGTCATTAACACAAACATCAGTTCTGAGTTAGTTATCCAGCTGCAGCCTCTAAATATCAAACTGCAGCTTGTCAGATATCAAATGTTAAATGACTTTGATCAGGGTGTTTGGTGGAAAACACAATGACATTTAAAAGTTTAAAATGTGACCACAGCGTTTTCTCCTTAAACGCTCCCTGGACCAGCCACTTTATTAGGTACACCTGTTCGACTGCATGCTGGCAAAGCAACAAAAAGTAACATTTGTAGGCCCACAATCCCTCCAGAGTTAAAAAAACTGGGATAGTTGCTTCAAAGTCTTCCTTTTGCTCCTATTGTGGTTTAACTTTGTCCTCTCAACATTACTTGGCTGAAAAGTGTTGTTACTTCCCAAATTAAACTTCCACACGGATGATTGCTTTTTGACCGCCAGTATTTCTGAGAAGATTCCTGGAATCCATTTAGACTGGTTACACTCGTGGACTGCCCTCATGTTGTCCATCTATTACGCCCTCTTCACTTTCAATACCCTCATTCCAGAAGTATTTGTTCTCTTTCTCTGTACTGGTCGGTACATCCTAAGTGCTATGTTTTAGTGACGATTGAAGATTTAATGGAATGTCTTCTGGCTGTCAGGCAGAGTTGATATTGGTTCAAGAACTTGCAGATCTTTAACTGCAATGAGGAGTCACGCCACGTTCTTCCAGTAAAGATTGAATTCAAGTGTAAGTTTTTTTTTTTTTGTTCTTTTCTGGCAGTTCACTCTAAAATCTTGCTTTTTGATATCAAAATTGATTTGATAGTAATCAACTTTACCAGAAACAGAACAGCACCGCCCACCATTTTCCACTCTGTATTATATATGTCAAGCTATTTTATACAGCTTCAACTCCCTTTGTTTTTGAAAACCTTCATTAAATAATATCCATTGGTTTTGATTCAGTTTCTTTTGTAGTTTCTTTTTTTCTTTTTTTTTGATAAATTGTGTGGAGATTAGGGATGCACGATAGTGGATTTTTAGTCAGTGTGATTTGGCTGATAACCAAAACCAATACCGTTATTTATTTTTACTAAATTAATGACATTTTGTCACATTACAGCCACAAATTTTAAAATACATACAAAAACATAAAAGCATCAGTCTACATGACAACTTGTTTCCATCAAGGTTCCGTATGTAAATTTTGAAGCATCACATTAGAAATCAGTGATTAAAATGGCAAAATTTGAAAAGGCCGATTCGATTTTGCAAAAACGTTTTTGCGCTAGCTTGAGGTGGTTTTTGGTGAACGTAGCAAGCTTCCCTATCCATTGGTTGTTTTGTGCACGAAACCTGAAAAACATTTCCAAACCTCCAGCATGGTGGGCAGGGCTGGCAGCTCTGGGCTGGGATGGGGCTGGTGCAGCCAGCGGTTGCGTTAACTGGATATTTTCCATTGGCTGTTTGCTGTTTTTTCTTTTTTTTTAAAACGGTGATGGGAAAACCTGAAGCCCATCAGTCATTTTGACAGATTGCATTTCACAGATTTGACCACATGCTGCAGACGCGCAGACATTTTCAACTTTACACACAGAATACATTGCTTAGGTAACCAAATCCATCAATAATAATAATAAAAATTTTCCCATTTGAGCATCATCTCTGACCTGAACTCTGAACTACATGCGTCTGGTTCTCTGGAGCTGACAGCGCGTTGAAGAGTTGTGGACTGTTTGATAGTGGACAGGAGTCTCTGGAGGGCATCCTCTCTCACTCAGAGAGTCTTGCTGACTTCTGATCGCTTCAGTTTGAGAGAAGTTCCCTCATTTCAGGCTCCGGAGTTTGGATACAGCCTCAATATGAACCCTGAGACGTTTTCATTACACACAAACAGATTCTCAATTTACATCCATGTTTATCATTTAAGTGTTTAATTTCATTGTAGATTTTGTCACTGTGGAGAAAAAGTCACATGTATTCATGTGCTTGATGTGTGATGAGGCATGAGGATGTGTGATGTGTGATGGATTATCTCTTAAAAATTAAAATGTGAGTATTTTAATTTTAAAGGGGTAGTGTTATATAAAATCAACTTTTTTGAACTTTACATCATGGTATTAAGTTATTCCCTCATCAAAAACATACCTGTAGTTTTTCCTTCATGCTTGTCTGAGAAATCCTTCAATCCCCATGGCAACCACTCAGTTTTGCAAAACGCCAGGTTGGACCTTCCTCCTCCTCCGAACTTCTGCCTCACAGATCACCCCTTTGTCACAACTTCTCCACTCAGCTCCTTCAGACTAGCCAGCAGCAATTAGCAAACACCTGGTGGAACTGAGCATCTGCTGAGCTCATCATAGGAAACAACTGCAGGTGACAGTTACTTTATTTTGCTATAAAATGGCAAAAATGTGGCTGGAAAATACATAGTACTGCCCCTTTAAAAATTGACGGGTAAAAATAGATTATGACGTTTCAGGGTTTTGTTGGAAACCCCACCACCACCTCTAGACGGGACACTCTCATCTTCTGGTGTGTTCGTGTCTTAGATGTTATGCTGCAGAAGGCTGACTTCAAAAACGGCTCCTTTAAATTCCACCTGACTTAAACAATCTGACACGGCCAAAGTTTGTCTCTCAGTGAATCCGGCCTTTAAAGAGACAGAGTCATAAAACACTTGAATTTAGGAACGCATATGGTCAACAAAATAAATGCGATCCTGTGAATGTCATCGTTGTGTTTCCGTTCGACTCTGATGCCAGGTTGTAAAAGCTCCAACAGCATTTTGCCGCTCCGCATTAAAAAGTGTCAGGTTCCTGTAAAACAACTTCATTAGCTTGTTTTTCACTGTGATTGGAGCTTTTCTGGGAGGGCAACAATTTCCAAACAACGGAAATTGTTTGGAAATTTCCGTTGTTTGGAAACAGAGACATGCCTGCATCATCTCAGTCTTTTATTGTTCTGTAATCCCTCCTGCCCTTCCCTCTCTCTCAACTTATCATTGCACTGGAAATGGCAAATTATGATTCCAGTCAGCACTGTCTCTGCGATGGATCGTTGGCCACGAGCGGAGGTGCACCGGTGGTGACTCACAGGCGTTTCTCCGCAGGGGCGGGCGGGTATTATTTGAGGGGAATTAGGGGGTGGAAAGGCATCTTTTCAGACGGAGCCAAGCAGCTCATCACTCAACTCTCCTAAAATAACCTTTTCCTGAGCAGAAATTAGTCGCTGAGATCAACAAGCTTGCCAGCGATTTATTACAGTAATCGTCTAAACTGGGTCAAGTTAATAAGTCTCTCGAACAAATTGTATTCAAAACTGTTCTTTATTTCATTTTGCGCAGCAGTCATATGAGTTTATTAGGGATCGCTTACCAAACTGTAATTCTGTTGCAGGTAATTTAAAAGCTTGTCAGCGCATATAAATTCCCATAAGCTGCAAGTGCCAAATTATGATGCCCTGAAAATGTAACAGACAGAATGTGGGGAAGACGTAATACTGATGGACAAACTGCCCGCATCCACCGAGCTCTTCGATTTATTTCATTTCCCTTTGGGATCAATGAAGTACTTTTGAATTTTGTATGATCATTTTTTCCATCCAAAAATTATTGTCTGCTGCATTAATTTTGCCAAGAATTGTTCTGATCACAAAATTATTTGATATACTCAGTGACGGAATTAATTGCAGCGTCTGTATTTAATTAATCGCACCATATATCGACAAAATAAGGGAAAAAAACCTTTCTGCTGCTAAATTACTGAATAAAAACATAGCTCAACAATAAATATATTTATTGTTTTTATTTTATTTTATTATCAGATTGGAGCATACTGTTATTCTATCCGTCCTGCTTTCCATTGTTTCAGGAAGCCCTGGTCGTTCGTGGTACTTCTTTAGCAATGTGGACTGTGGACGCTAATGTTAGCGTTGGAGACATCATGATTAGCCTTGAGATTGTATTTTAGGCTTGAATAGCTTTGCTGATAGGCTAAGCTAGTTGTGCTAATAATGTAGCATAACTTGAACACAACAATAGTCATTCCAGCGTCCAATCAGATCGTTTTTGAAGTAAAAACGAATCTCCAGTGGGCAAAGAGAAGCAGTTTGTTGTCCATCTTCGTCCATCTAAGGGCGACTGTGGCTCTGTGGGAAGAGTAGTTGTCTTGTGATCGGAAGGTTGTAGGTTCAATTCCAGCTTCCTCCTGCCCCATGTCGATGTGCCCTTGGGCAAGGCACT